>BSBK01004949.1:2500-300000 GCA_027943335.1 Chamaecyparis obtusa | reverse complement strand
TCAAGATTATCTCTAAATTCGTTACCACCAGAATTCTCAAGGTGCTTCCTTATATTATTACTTTCTAGTAGTCTAGGTTTGTACCTGGAAGACAAATTATGGATTCCATAATAATGGTTCATGAAGTGATTCATTCCTTAGAGGCTGGAAAAAGGGAAGGTTTCCTTCTCAAGCTTGACTTGTCCAAGGCTTATGACCATGTTGATTGACAGTTCCTACTCATGGCTCTTGGAGCCTTTGGTTTCAATTTGAACACCTGTAAGAT
This sequence comes from Chamaecyparis obtusa, assembly GCA_027943335.1. Lineage (NCBI taxonomy): Eukaryota > Viridiplantae > Streptophyta > Pinopsida > Cupressales > Cupressaceae > Chamaecyparis > Chamaecyparis obtusa. The sequence goes on along the minus strand of BSBK01004949.1, from coordinate 299,735 downwards.
TATTAATCAAATCATGTCCACTCCATCTCTGGTGGTTCTAGTCAATGGTTTCCCATTGTCTTTTTTCAAATCTTCTAGGGATTTGAGAAAAGGGGATCCCCTTTCTCCCATCCTCTTTATTATTCTTTTTGAATGCCTCGGGAGACACATTTATGCCACTAGGAGCTCTGGGGTTATGAAAGGTATCAAACCATCTTTAGGAACCTATGTATTCTCCCACCAGTAGTTCATCGATGATACCATTTTAGGAGGGAAGGCTTCTGTGGGTGAAGCTAGAGTGGTGAAGAATTTTCTTAATTCCTATACTAGGTCTATTGGTCAATCCTTAAATTGGAATAAAATCTCAATCTTCTTTATTAACACTCTTGAGGAGAGATAGAGGAATGGTCATTCTATCAACTTCTGGAATGACAACTAGCTTCAGATGGGACCCTTGAGGGACTATGAGCCTTTCAATATCTAGATGGATGAGTGCATTTGTAAATATGGTTCTAGAGTTTGTAACTATAGAGTGGACACTGCTTCGGTGAACCTTTCCTCTATTTCTCGGGACTTGATTCCTCTTATGATTGTCCTTAATGCGGTATCCCTTTCCCCTACCTAGGATGCGTTGATTTTGGAAGGGTCTCCTATTGGGGTTTTCTCGGTGGCTTCTACCTATTCATTTTAGATGCATTAGGAAGCCACTCCTATTTGGGCTAAGGTCTGGTTCCCTAGCCTTACTCCCAAAATTAATGTCTTCTTCTAGATTTTTCTTCAAACCCACATTCATATTATTTATAATCTTATAAAGAGAATTTTTGAGATCCCCAATAGCTATGTGTTATGTATACACCAAGCTGAGTCAATGGATCACCTATTCATTCATTGCACTTATGTTAGTAAGATTTGGTAGTCTCTCCTTTCATCTCTTGAGTTATCCTGGTGCTTTCCCCTATCTTTTCAAGACCTTTTTACTCAATGGGCCCTTCCTTTTAACAATACAGACTCTCACAAATTCTTTTCTTGGATTCTCTCGCATCTCTGTTGGGGAGTGTGAAAAGAATGCAATAATCGTATCTTCCATGATTGTTGTGCTCCTAAAATAATCTTTGAAAAGATCCACTATACATTAAAAGAAAACTTTATTTTCTATGGTGGCTCTAACCATTTTGTGGGAAAAGACTGGATTGCTGACCCTTAGAAGAGTATAGGGAAAAGACATAATTGTACCTAGATCTGGCCCCTAAAAGGTTGGTTCAAGGCTAACTTTGATGGTGCAACTAAAGGAAATCTGGGAAAGGCGGGATGTGGAGGTGTGATTAAAAATTGCTATGGATTTGGTATTGTTGTCATCACCTTCCCTCTCGGCAATCAAACTAACTACTATGCTAAAGATAATGCTTCCCTCCAAGTTACTAAACTTTCCCTCGACATAGGTGTCAAAAATATTTGGCTCAAAGGAGAGTCAACAAATATCATAAATTGTTTAAAATCTAACCATTCCCCTTCATGGACTATATCAAACATGATAGAATAAATGTGTGCTCTCTTAAACTCATTTGATAAGGTACACATATCCCACATTTATAGGGAAGCCAACCAAGTTGTTGACTGGTTTTCCAACTTGGTTGTCAAAAAGGATGCAATGATTAAATGGCATTGCGGTGGAGATTTCCCTAATGAGGTGAAGGATTTAGTTGAAAGGGATAGATATCAAGGAAAGGATGGAATCATTAATAATAATAATGAATTTTAGTGTTACTTATTGGATGTGCCATTCTATAAATGGAAAGTACCAGATTGACAGGAAGGAAAATAACTACGCATCCCTCTCACATTCTTTTAGGATGTTCATTCCCAATGTTAACATCTATTTTTTAAGGCAAAACAAAAGAAAGATCTAGATTACCTTGGTGAGAAAGAATTAGAAAAGCTATAATCTTTTAAACTAGGGAGTTTTCATAACCAACCTTGTCTGATGGGAGGTGCAAGACACAGAAGGGAGTCCACGAATGATAGTGGGAAATGGAGGAGATGCGCCAAGGTTTGGAATGCTCTACAAAAAGGGGAAATCTTGACTTTCATACAAAGGTTACAAGGAAGCAAGCTAATGGTGACTAATGTGTTTGTGAAAAGATGGAATGAAGGTTGTGTGGTGATAGATGGGAATAATTTCACTTTTATAGAGGAGATCATCTTGAATTTCACCAGGATACCCATTGTGGGCAAGAAATTTAATAGGGACCAAAAAATTTCTAACTCTGCCATCAACGATTTTGTGAGAGATGAGGATGAGAAGAATGCCATCATCAAAGTGGGAACACACTACCAGCCTGAATGAATTAAAATTTTATTAATATTTTTCCTCAAAGATCTCATCTCTTATGTGACGTTGGACACCAGGTTTGATCGGATTAGGACCTACAACTTGGTCCTGCTGAACCACCTCAGACATGGTATGACAGTCTCCATCCCATTCTACTTGTATGCTTCTATTAGGTAAAATATTAATGGCTATAGTGACAAGGGTATTTCTAGCCCGTCTTTTTATGAGGAGTTATTACTTTTAATTTATGAATATTTCAAAGCCCAAACCTTATGAAAGGATATTTCTATTAAGGATGGAGAGGATATCTTTGGTTTTGACTATGTCCCTTTGGACACTAAAGATAGTGTGGTTTTTCAATCAAAGGACTAGGAGGATGGAGAGACCAAAGAGAAGAAACAGGGATCTTCCTCCAAGAAGAGAACAACTAGCTCTGTTAAAAAAGAAAAACCCCACAAAAAAAGGCTAAAATGGTTATTTCCTCAGAAGAGGAATATAATGACAATAAGGAGGGGATGAAAATTGATGATGAGAAGGAAATATCTAGTGGAAAGAACAAGAAGAAAAGGGTTCATGCTACGGGGAAAAAAATCAAGTTCAGTGGGGACTTCTCTAGCCAACTATCTGTGGTTTTGGCAATAAGGGTTAGAAATACACCCTCTCCCCCTTCTAGTGTCCATGAGAAGATCCATGACCCTAATTTGGATGTGCCTAATGACTACCAGGATGACTCCTCTACCCAGTCCCCTAATCCCCATGAGTCATCAGATGATAAGGACTAGACCAAAGAGGAGTATCACAACAACAATTATGGCAAAGGGAAAAAAGTCTGGCGTAACTTCAATGTGAATACTGTGAAGATGGGGATTATTAGGGAAACAGTGAACCCCAAAGTTCTTGAGGGTGAGGATGGTGTGATTCAAAAAGAGGAATTGATTAATCTAGCTCTAGTCGCCCTCAGTGACAATACCAAAGAAATGGAGATTAACCTTCGCAACAATTACAAGAATAGTATGCTGGACAATTTCAAGTCTATTAAATGGCTCTATCACAAATTGGGGGACCTCAAGGACAAAATGCATGAAACCGACAGCAACAAGCATAACAAAGCTATAGAGGATTACCAATGATTGGATTCTAGGGTTAAAAAGATGGAGGAAAAAATGTAGAGCCTTGAGGATACCCTCAAAGGAATAGTGGAGTAGAGCTTCAACATCCTGAAGGCATCTAATGAGCACATAAAGTTTCTCATAGAGAAAATGGAAGAAAGGCCTAGTGGGAAAGAAGTGCAAATAATAAAATAGGAGAAAGAGAAGAACCCACATGAAGGACCAGGAAAGAGAACAAGGGCCAGATCCAGAAAGAACAAGGAAGAAGAAGACTCCACTAACATCTAAAAGATCAAGGAGGTTGTTGAGAAGATGGAGCTTCTTGAGTCTAATATGGCCACTATGCTCAGGAATCTCTCTTGATCTTATTTTCTGGTGTTTTTTGTTAGTCTTTGTTTTTTGTTAGTTCTATCTTTGTCGTGGTTGTTCTCTTGGCCCTACTAGTGACTTGTTTCATATTTATGTTTATGTTGTCTTAAGACTTGATCTTTAACTCCTATATTTTAATACATTTTGGGTTTCAGGAACCCTGTAAAACTTGTTTTACATAATCAAAAACATATTTAAAATGAATCACATTCCTTTCTACCATGTATGTAACATAGTGATAAAGAATCTCTATATGTTTTGAGCTATTATGGAACACTGGATTTACTGAAATATTTATACATCTCTGGTTGTCACGATGGATGATAGTAAGATCCAAGTATTAATTATTAGGAATAGTCCCAAGAGATAACTAAGAGGAGGGGTGAATCAATTATCTACAAGTTTCAATGATTTATCTAATTAATTATACTTAAACATTAAGCATAAACACAATGAAAGAACACTTGAACACAACACCAATATTTTGGTTACGGGGAAACCCAAATAGGTAAAAACCTCAGTGGGAATTAACACCCACTAATAAACTGCACTAGTGTATAATGATCCTTGTTAGAAGATCTTACAATCCTGTTAGGAGTTGATCTTTACAATGCAATAACTATAGTGACCTACTCAAATGTCAGACCCTATTAGGAGTCTTTTATGATTAATCCTATTAGGGGTGAGGATTCACTATCTGAGAGCTCACTGCTCAAAGGGGTGAAGGTTGCAACCTTCTGAATAATAGATACACACTATATCTGGATCTTGGTGAACTACGAGGTAGACCTGTTGTCTTGATCAGTTCCAATGAATAGCACACTATATCTTCTCTGTCACATAGACGTCTTCTTGATGACACAATACTTCTAGCGATCACAAATGATCGACTATAAGTATCTTTCCTCTAAATGATATAATCAATTCAGCCTATTAGAACCACCTTGAAATCATATTAGAGAAAAAATAACACTCTCCAATAACATCTTGGTCAGTTCTACTAAGCATGCAATACAAATTGGGACCTATCCAAATCAATAAGTGTAGATGCACGCTACACACTGTAGTCTCTACCAAATTATTTGATACTTTCTCCTCAAGCTGAATTACGTCATGCTCTCTTAACCAAAAATTATTAACTCTTCTCCAATCACTAATCCAAGAACACATACTAAAATGATAGGCACAACTCCTATACCAATATAATCTATGTCGGCTCTTCTGGATAAATACAAGAAACTACAACTAGTGAATAGCGACTGCATAACTTCACTTCTATTGTACATCATACTCTGCGTCCATGAATGTAACAAAACTAACATGTCTCCATCATATATCAAAACACACAAGGCTCCATGATAACTATATGGACAATCACTCACAGAACACTGCATGTAACTCTATCAGGAACACTGCTGACGCAAGCTATTACATAACTATCTGTACTAAAAATTAAACTATACGTCCATGATATCATGTTGATAACATGTCCATGAGACATATACTCAAATCTTAGTGCATAAGTCTTCCACGCATGCTACTTACCATATGTTTTCATCAATGACAAACATACAGTCAACACTGGCTTGCTAGCAAATCTCCAACAATCTCCCCCTTTGGCATTGATGGCAACATATGGAATGAAAAACACCACCAATCCAAATGAACAATTCTTTTATAAAATTTTATATTTCCTCATCAAAACTCCCCCAAGGATGAATCCTCCATCTACTGCAATATTCTTCAATATTCTCCATTTCCTCAACTAAACTACTTCCATGACTAAGTACTACCCCCTTGCTACTATATATTACTCCTCCTTAATTATATATGTACTCCCCTTTTAATATTGTTTTTCATGACTATATACTACTCCCCCTTTGACATCAATGGAAAAGGGCACCAATCATTTAAGCATCAATACTACTTCTGAAGTAGAGTAGTCAACCATCCATCAGTCATTGAGGACTAATGATCTTTCCACTTTCTCTAAGCAAAATCAGGGAAGGGAATTACCCCCAGCTTCTCCCTGAGATACTCAAAAGCATCCTTTGGTAAGGGCTTTGTGAAAATATATGCTAGCTATTACTTTGTACTCACATAATCCAATCTGAATTCTTTCTCTCTTAGGAAGTGATACTTTATCTCTGTGTGTTTTGTCTTTGCATGCATCACATGATTCTTTGACATGTTGATAGTGCCAGTGTTATCGCAATAAATAACAATAGGATAATCAATCTGAATTCCAAAATCCTTTATCATCTACTTGATCCATACAATTGTAGAACAATTCAAATTTGTTGCAACATACTATGCTTCTTCTCTTGACTGAGAAATACAATTCTTCTTCTTGCTTGTCCAAGTGACAAGTTTGATACCAAGAAACACTACTCCTCTTGATGTACTCTTTCTATCATCAAAACATCCTTTCCAATCTGCATCTATATATACATGAAGCTCAACATTATCTGAATTAGGATACCATAGACCATAATCTATAGTGCCCCTCAAATATCTGAATATTATCTTTACTAACATGAGGTGACTTTGTTTAGGCTCTGCTACAAATATTCCAACTATGCCAACTACATCAGAAATATCAGGTCTAGATTGAGTAAGATATATGAGTTTACCAATCATAGACTTGTACAATGTTATATCTACTTCTAGAGAATCATCTTCTTTTTTAAGCTTGCATCATGTTATCATAGGTGTACCCACTGGCTTGCAATCATCCATCTTGAATTTCTTCAATATCTCTTTCACATACTTAAATTAATTAATGAAATACCTTTCTCTGTCTGCTGCACATTTAATCCCAAAAAGTATTTGATAGGTCCAATCATGCTCATCTCAAACTTGCTCTGCATCTCCTTAGCAAATTATGCATCAAGTTTGTCATTACCCCCAAAGATAATGTCATCAACAAATATAGCTACAAGTAGTAAACCTTCATATGTCTCTCTTATAAATATATTACAATCTGCTACTCCCTTTTTTAATCCAATTTTTTTTAGATATCCATCAAGTCTCTCATACCAATCTCTAGGGGCTTGCTTAAGTCCATAGAGGGCTTTCTTCAATCTGCATACAATATCAAGCCTATCTAATAAGGTGAATCCTTCTTGCTGCTCAATGTCTACTTCTTCCTTTAACTCTCCATTCAAGAATGTTGACTTTACATCCATCTGATAAACTTTGAAGTTTTTGAATGTTGCATAAGCTAGAAACAACTTAATAGCTTCTAATATGATCACAGGTGCAAATGTGTCTGAATAATCAATACCTTCTCTTTGTGCATATCCCTTACATGCTAACCTTGCTTTATTCCTTACTATTGTACCATCTTCATTCATCTTGTTTCTAAATATCCACTTGGTTCCAATCACATTCTCATCACTAGGTCTTGGGACTAGTTCCCAAGTATCATTCTTAATAATCTGATCTAGTTCTTCTTTCATAGCATCATGCCAATCTAAATCATTACATGCATCTTCAACACTTAAAGCTTCAATATGAGATAGTAAACATACTATTTCATTTGTTGTTGAACTCTTTACTTTTGATCTTGTTGTGAATTTTCCACTCTGATCTCCAGTGATGTCATCCTTAGAGTGATATCTAGATGTAAACTTTAGAACTTTAGGTGATACTATCTCATCTGCCTTCTAAGTTTCTTCTTCACTTGTTTCAGGGTCATTGAATAATACATCAATACTGTCAAACATCTCTTCAACAACTATCTCACTAGTGGAAGGATTGGGTTCTTCTTCAATCTTAGGTGCATAATCATGATATCTTTCTTGAACCATAAACTTTTCATCAATCTTAAAATAAGCACTTTCAATGATCTTCTTCAATCTCAAATTAAAACATCTATAAGCTTTGCTTTTAGTAGAGTAACCAAGGAAAATGCCTTCATCGCTTCTTGCATCAAACTTTCCTATTGCTTCATCCCTCTTGATGTAGAACTTTGTTCCAAATATTTTGAAGTATTTCACTATGGGAACATTACCAAACCATAGCTCATAAGGTGTCGTATCCGCACCAGGCCTCAATTGTATTCTATTGATGGTATAGACTATTGTATTGACCACATCTCTCTAATAGGTGTGTGCAAGTTTTCCTTCAATTATGATGGTGTGCATTGTATCAAGGATGATCGTATTTCTTCTCTTTGCAATCCTATTCTATTGAGGGGTTCTAGGTGCACTCCAATGTCTCTTTATGCCATGTTCTTCACAATACTCATAGAATCTGTCAGAGGTGAATTCTCCTCCTCTATCTGATCTTAGACACTTTATCTTTAGTCCAGATTCATTATCAACCTTAGCTTTGAATATTTTGAACTAATCAAATGCTTCTGACTTATCTTTTAAGAACACAACCCACATCATTCTAGAATAATCATCAACAAACAAAATGAAATACCTTTCTCCATAGTATAATCTTGTTTGAGTTGTTCCACATAGGTCTGTATGAATCAGATCCAACTTGTTCTCTATTGAATTATGCTTGCTTCTGAATGAATTCCTCACATGCTTTCCCATCACACATTCCTTGAAAATAGTATTAACTAGCTTTTCTATGCTAGGTACATCTCTTACTGCCTTTACATTTCTTATCTTTACTATGTTATCAAAATTGATATGACATAATCTTTTATGCCATAGCTAACTATCATCTACTTTAGCAACAAAACAACTTGCTTCTAAATTAAGCTGAAAAACATTACCTTTAGTCTTTGAACCTGATGCAATCATTACACCTTCTTTGTTGTTAATGATGCACTTGTTGTCTTTGAACTCCAATTGATAACCTTTTTCAAGCAACTATCCAACACTAAGAAGGTTATGCTGCAAACCATCTACATAAAGAACATCATCAGTGTTGTTCTTTCCATCCAATGTGATAGCTCCTCTACCAATGATAGGTTTAGGAGTGTTATCTCCAAATCTAACCATGCAATCTTTGTATTTGTCTAGATGAACAAATCTATATTTATCACCTGTCATGTGATGTGAACAACTGCTATCTATAATCCAATCTATCTTTGTCTTCTTGTGAAATCAATTCTATCTCTTGTTCCTTTTTCTCATCTTCATGATCCATCTCATCATACATCTTCTCCATAATAGCAATGAATCCAATTTCATATTCAACTGAATCATCATCATAAACTCCATCACCAACATAGTAACATTCTTTTGTATACTTAGACTTGTAGTTAGTTTTGAATTTCTTAACTCTTGTAGGACACTTAGATGCAAAGTGACCAATATTATTACATGAGAAACATTTGAATGGTAATTGACCTTCATACCTTCCTTTTCTTTTTGTTTCTTTCTTAGCAATCATAGCAATAACATCATCTATCTCTTTATCTTCATCTTCATCATCAAAATTACCAGAAGTGTTAAAAGATTTCTTACCATGGACTGATGCTTTGAAGGTTGTCTCACTTTTAGGCTCTGTCTTCAATCTTTAAATCTCATTTTTTGAGATTTGGCTGATAAAGGTCTCTCTCTTGAAATTTTTTGTAAGATGCATGGTCTCATCAAGGATGTTGATCTTGTTTTCATACTCTATTGTAAGAGTAGTCATCAACTTATCCATAATGTCTTCCTCTGAGATCTCTCCACTATTGTTCCTGATTCTAGCAACTACTTCATTAATCCTTTGATTGTAAGCTCTGATGTCTTCTTCAGGTAGCATCTCTAATGCATCGTATCTTTTCTTCCATATTTTTCTACATGCATTCTTTTCTTGTGTATCTCCTTCAAACATGTCTTCTAGGTACTTCCATATCTTGTAAGTTGTGTCTACTTTCTTTATCTTTGAAAACTCACTATCAGATAGGGTGCTAATAAGGGCTTCTTTGGCTATTGCATTCTGATGGAACAAATCCTTTTTCTTGCTAGAAGCATCTTCCTTTGCAAGATCTGCTAGAGAGGGGATCTAAACTTCTTTGATAGCCACTTCAAAAACTTCAAAAGAAATGCACTGCAAATGTGTCACCATTTTGTTCTTGCAATCAAGATAGTTCTCTCCATCAAACTTACAACTATATTTTCTAAAGAATGCCATCTAATCAACCTAAAGTTGTTAAACTTTCTTTCTGAGGCACTTGGCTTTGAGACCAATTTTTAGGAATATTCCCAAGAGATAAATGAGAGGGGGGGGGTGAATCAGTTATCTACAAGTTTCAATTCTTTATCTAATTAAGTATACATGAACATTAAGTATAAACACAATGAAAGAACACTTGAACACAACACCAATATTTTGGTTACAGGGAAACCCAAATAGGTAGAAACCCTGGTGGGAATGAACACCCACTAATAAACTACACTAGTGTATAATGATCCTTGTTAGAAGATCCTAAAACCCTATTAGGAGTTAATCTTTACAATGCAATAAGTACAGTGACCTAGTCAAAGGTCAAATCATGTTAGGATTCTTTTATGATTGACCCTGTTAGGGGTGAGGACTCACTATCTAAGAGCTCACTACTCGAAGGGGTGAAGGCTGCAACCTTTTGAATAATAGATACACACTATATCTAGATCTTAGTGAACTGTAAGGTAGACCTGCTATCGTGATAAGTTCCAATGAATAGCACACTCTATCTTCTCTATCGCATAGACCTCTTCTTGATGACATAATACTTCGCACTCTCTACTCTGCTCTAATCTTTCATCTCCATGCCATACTTCTAGTGATCACAAATGACTGGCTATAAATATCTTTCCTCTAAATTATATAATCAAGTCATCCTATTAGAACCACCTTAAAATAATATTAGAGAAACAATAACACTCTCCAATAACATCTTGGTTGGCTCTACTAAGAACACAACACAAATTGGGACCTGTCCAAATCAATAAGGGTAGACGCATGCTACACACTGTCGGCTCTACTAAATTATCTAATACTTTCTCCTCAAGCTGAATTACAGCATGCACTCTTAACCAAACTGATGCAGGAGCATCCTGGGTGTAAGAGCAATCTTGCATCACCCAAAAATATTTCTATTTTTGAATTCAATAAGGGCTATCTTGTGCAGAGCTGCTATTTGTGGAAAGTTACTATTTTTTGGTAATTTTCGTATGTGCTCAGAATGATCTGATTTCTTTCTTGGAGGTTCATTTTGGTCATATAAGTCTGCCAGTAAAGTTTCATTGCCAGATCAAGTGTATATTGGAAGATATTGAAGATTTTCGGTATTGGCAGCAGGGTACAGAAACTTTGAACTCAGTTTTGAAGGCTTTAGAGGCCCCGGATGAGGTCAAAAATTTGGGTGACGGGTGCTTGCGCGGGTCAAGCCTGTAGAGCGCTTCGTGGTGTTTCCAAAATGGGGTTATAATACCCGAGCGGGTCAACGGGTGATGACTTATGGTCTTCAGAAGTTGGACCACCTGAAATGGCAGAAAATAATTTTCTTCAAAATTCCTGTTCGGGTTTCAAAGGTTATCTTGAGCCGACTATGATGTAACAAAATGTAAAATAAAATAATGCTAAGTTTGGTCGGCCTTATTGGCTAAAATTCTGGAACCTTCCCAGGCGGTGGAAAATTGCCTATATAAAGAAGGCTGTATTATTGTCTTAGGCAGTTCAGAATAGTTCTGGGTAGTAGATCTGGGTAATAGTTCGAGGCTTTGTCCTACAGAATATTGTAAGGGAATGCCCATGTGGCTTTGCATATTGTAATTCTGAAAGTTTGTAATTCCACATTTGTGGAGATAATAAGAAGCCAATTTTCTGTTCTTGCATATTATTGTTGTTGTTTCTCTATATCTGTTATGTGTTTGTGGTATTAAGGGGAGCACCCTTCATCAAGTGGTATCAGAGCAGGTTTTCTTGAGTGTGTAAACAGATCGCCGACTGTGAGGCAGTTTGCACCAGGACCGTGGTTAGGGTTTCAGCGCGCATCACAAAAATGCCTCCACGAAGAGAACGTGGCGGAAGAGCTGGTGTTGTGACACCTGAGGTTAGAGAGCTGCAGAGACAAGTGCGAGCATTGCAAGAAGAGATTCGTAGAGGAATGAATCTTAATGTCAAAGATGAAAGCGAGGATGAAGCCGAAGAAGAATATCAAGAAGGAGAAGTTGAAATTGTGAACCAGGAGGAAGAAAGACTTTTTCGGGCGATTTCCAAGATTGGGAAAAGACCTAAGATTGAGGTTCCTACATTTTCTAGAAATCTTAACCCAGAGGAATTGATCGACTGGATCAATGAATGTGAGGAATATTTTGAGTATAAAGATGTTGAGGATCCTGATAGGGTCAAATTTGCGAAGGCCAGACTGAAAGGTCATGCGAAGATATGGTGGCAAGAGATTCAGTTGGAGCGAAATAGAAGGGGAAAGGAGAAAATCATGAGATGGGATCGGATGGTGGATAAATTGAAGCGACAGTTCATTCCTGTTGATTATGAGCTTGACCTACTGAAGAAAATGCAGAGTTTGAAGCAAGCAGGAAGATCTGTTCAGGAGTATACAGAGGAGTTCTATCGACTTCTCATCAGAACAGGCCATGCAGAAGCTGATAAGGAGAAAGTTTCCCGATATCTTAATGGGTTAAGGCCGAGCATTCAGGAGGAGCTGAATCTGGTTCGAATGAACAGTATTGAAGAGGCATACCAGTTTGCCCTAAAAGTAGAGGAAAAGCTGAACAAGAAGTTTGAGAGTAGACAAAATGGAAGAGGTCGCGGTGGATGATCATATGGTGGTCGAAATGAAGATCCGAAAAAGAAGGATGAGGCCAGTAGCAGTCAGAATCAGCGAGGAAATAATTCCAATCGCTTCCAAGATCAGAATAATAGAAATCAAAGAAGAAGAGGAAGAGGACAAGGATCTGGAAGAGGTGGTTTCTGTGGAACATGTTTTCACTGTGGAGAAGAAGGTCATAGGGCATTTGAATGTCCTCAGCGCCAAGGCAGAACAGATAGGAGAAATGAAGGCCAGGCCAGAGTTGCACATGTAGATGAAGATGCCAGATCATCAAATTCTGAAGATGCTGAAAGAGGAGAAACGTTGATTAACAGAAGAGTCCTGTTGAGTGGTGAGAATGAACCTGAGCAAAGGAGGAGCCTGTTTCGCACCAGGTGCAAGTGTCAAGGTAAATGTTGTGATGTGATTATTGATAGTGGAAGCACTGACAATTTGGTGTCAGAAGAGATGGTGACAAAGTTGAAGCTCAAGAGACAGAAACACCCACATCCATATCGGATTGCCTGGGTACAGGATGACCACAAGGTCATGGTCAATGAACAATGCCTGGTGAAGTTCAAGATTGGCGGATACCAAGATGAGGTATTGTGTGATATCATATCTATGGATGCATGTCATATGTTGTTGGGTAGACCATGGCAGTTTGACAGATGTGCTGTCCATGATGGTCGTGCGAATACCTATTCCCTGACAAAGGATGGAGTGCGACATAAGCTAAAACCATTGAAGGAGACTGAAGAAAAGGTATGTGGTAATGCAAGGATAACTTTTGTTGATGGAAAAAATTTTCTAGATGGTATGAGGCATGAGCATGTATGTTTTGCTTTAATTCCAAAAGCTGGTAAAGAGGAAGTAGAAGATGTTCCTATAGAAGTTACAGATTTGTTGAATGAGTTTCAGGATATTGTATCTGATAACGTGCCTGATGGATTACCACCAGTCAGGAAGATTAGTCATCAGATGGATTTGATCCCAGGAGCGAGTTTGCCGAATAAGGCAGCACACAGAATGACACCTGTAGAAAGTGAGGAGTTGAACAGACAAGTACATGAACTATTACAGAAAGGATTAATCCGTGAGAGTCTGAGTCCTTGTGCTGTACCAGCAGTATTAGCACCAAAGAAGAATGGAGAATGGAGGATGTGTACAGATTCCAGGGCAATAAACAAGATCACAATCAAGTACAGGTTTCCATTGCCACGAATGGATGATATTATGGACTGTTTGAGTGGAGCTGTGTATTTCTCAAAGATAGATCTGAAGAGTGGATATCATCAGATTCAGATCAGAGAAGGAGATGAATGGAAGACTGCCTTCAAGACAAAGGAAGGACTATATGAGTGGTTAGTCATGCCTTTTGGGCTAACCAATGCACCGAGCACTTTCATGCAGCTCATGAACGAGGTTCTGAAAGAATTTCTGGGTAAGTTTGTCATTGTTTACCTAGATGATATTTTGATCTTTAGTAAGACATTGGATGAGCATATGATGCATATTCGTATGGTATCTGAGAAGCTGAGAGAAGAGAAATTGTTGATTAATTTGAAGAAGTGCAGTTTTGTGAAGAAAGAGTTAGTGTATTTGGGATTTGTAGTTTCAGCAGAAGGTCTAAAAATGGACCTAGAGAAGGTACAGGCTATTCTTGAATGGCCTACTCCAAGGAGTGCTACCGAGGTAAGATCTTTTCATTGTCTAGCTAGCTTTTACAAAAAGTTTATCAGAAATTTTAGCAGTATTTGTGGACCCTTGACTGAAACAATGAGAGGGGATAGAAAAGAGTTTAAGTGGACTAATGGGGCAGAAAAGAGTTTTCAATTATTGAAACAAAAAGTTACAGAACAACCTATTTTAGCACTTCCAGATTTTAATAAGGTGTTTCAAGTAGATTGTGTTGCTAGTGGTACTGCAATAGGAGTTGTTATGAGCCAAGAAGGTAAACCTGTTGCTTATTTCAGTGAGAAATTAAATGATGCCAAGAGAAAATATTATGTTTATGATCAGGAATTTTATGCTATAGTTCAGGCATTGAAAAAGTGGAGGCACTATCTGCTTCCTAAGGAGTTTGTTTTGTATACTGATCATCAAGCTTTGCAATATTTGAATAGTCAAGGAAAATTGAATCAAAGGCATTTGAAATGGGTTGAGTTTTTGCAGAGTTATACATTTGTTTTGAAACACAGGAGTGGAAAGTCTAATAGGGTTGCAGATGCTCTTAGCAGAAGGCAACTATTGATGACAGAAATGCAGATTGAAGTGGTTGGGTTCAAGGAACTCAAGAATTTGTATCCAGAGGATCCTGATTTTGGTGAAGCTTGGAAAGCTTGTACAGAACCTGTTACTCTAGACAGGACAAAATGGTTGGATTTCATCATCCAGGATGATATGCTATTCAGAGGGAGTCAGTTGTACATTCCACGAAGTTCTATGAGGGAGAATCTCATCAAGGAGAAGCATAGTGGAGGATTGGCTGGACATTTTGGTCGTGATAAAACCGTTGGTTTGGTTAGTGAGAATTATTATTGGCCACAGTTACAGCAAGATGTGAAGAAATTTGTACAGAGTTGCAGAGTATGTCAGATGGCGAAAGGAGTGAAGCAAAATACAGGATTGTATCAGCCATTACCTGTACCAGAGAAGCCTTGGGAGGATATCAGCATGGACTTTGTTCTTGGTTTACCGAGGACACAGCGGGGACATGATTCAATTTTTGTGGTGGTTGACAGATTTTCAAAGATGGCACATTTCATTCCCTGCAAGAAGACTAATGATGTTGTTCATGTAGCAGAATTGTTTTTCAGAGAGGTAGTGAGACTTCATAGTTTAACAAGGACCATAGTTTCAGATCGGGACACTAAGTTTGTTGGATATTTCTGGCGTACATTGTGGAAGAAGTTGAAGACAAATTTGAAGTTCAGTTCATCACATCATCCACAGACTGATGGACAAATAGAGGTGGTGAATAGGAGTTTGGGAAATTTGCTGAGATGTTTGGTTGGAGATAAGCCAACAGGATGGGATTTGATTTTACCACAGGCAGAATTTGCATACAATAATTCTGTCAATAGGAGCACTGGTAAATCACCATTCCAGATTGTATATGGAAGTAGTCCAAGAAATGCATCTGAATTGTGGAAGATAGATAAAGGAGAAATAAGTAGTGCTGAAGCTGAGGATTTTGCAGAACACTTGAAGAACATCCATGGGGAGGTGAGGAAGCATATTACCAAGATGAACGCACAGTATAAGGCTAAGGCAGATGAGAAAAGGAGGTATAAGGAATTTTAGGTTGGTGATGAAGTCATGGTTCATTTGCGAAAGGAGTGGTTTCCAGTTGGTACATATAACAAGCTGAAAATGAAGAAGTTTGGGCCATGTAAGATACTGAAGAAACATGATTCAGGAAATGCATATGAGGTAGAATTGCCTATTGAGCTGAATATTTCACCAGTGTTTAACATTTCAGATTTGACAGAGTATCATGAAGGAGGTGTTAAAGATGAGGTTGTAGCAGCACAGTGGAGTATTCCAGCAACCAGTTCAGATATCAAGGAGATTGAAGACATACTGGACAGTCGTGTTGGCAGAAGCACAAGGAACAGGACATATGAAGAATATCTGGTCAAGTGGAAAGGATGACCTGTTGAAGATTCATCATGGCTAACAAAGGAGGAGGTTAACCGTCTTGGTTTTCCTCTGCACACCTGAGTCATGATAGGGTCACTTCTCAAATTACCTTGGGTGTCTGATGCAGGAGCATCCTGGGTGTAAGAGCAATCTTGCATCACCCAAAAATATTTCTATTTTTGAATTCAATAAGGGCTATCTTGTGCAGAGCTGCTATTTGTGGAAAGTTACTATTTTTTGGTAATTTTTCTATGTGCTCAGAATGATCTGATTGCTTTCTTGGAGGTTCATTTTGGTCATATAAGTCTGCCAGTAAAGTTTCATTGCCAGATCAAGTGTATATTGGAAGATATTGAAGATTTTCGGTATTGGCAGCAGGGTACAGAAACTTTGAACTCAGTTTTGAAGGCTTTAGAGGCCCCGAATGAGGTCAAAAATTTGGGTGATGGGCGTTTGCGCAGGTCAAGCCTGTAGAGCGCTTCGTGGCATTTTCGAAATGGGGTTATAATAGCCGAGCGGGTCAACGGGTGATGACTTATGGTCTTCGGAAGTTGGACCACCTGAAATGGCAGAAAATAATTTTCTTCAAAATTCCTGTTCGGGTTTCAAAGGTTATCTTGAGCCGACTATGATGTAACAAAATTTAAAATAAAATAATGCTAAGTTTGGTCGGCCTTATTGGCTAAAATTCTGGAACCTTCCCAGGCGGTGGAAAATTGCCTATATAAGGAAGGCTGTATTATTGTCTTAGGCAGTTCAGAATAGTTCTGGGTAGTAGATCTAGGTAATAGTTCGAGGCTTTGTCCTACAGATTATTGTAAGGGAATGCCCATGTGGCTTTGCATATTGTAATTCTGAAAGTTTGTAATTCCACATTTGTGGAGATAATAAGAAGCCAATTTTCTGTTCTTGCATATTATTGTTGTTGTTTCTCTATATCTGTTATGTGTTTGTGGTATTAAGGGGAGCACCCTTCATCACAAACATTCTTAACTCTTATCCAATCACTAATCCAAGCACGCATACTAAAATGATAGTCACAACTCCTGTACGAATATAATATATGTCAACTCTTCTAGATAAACATGAGAAACTGCAACTGGTGAATAGCGATTGCAAAACTTCACTTCTACTGCACATCAAACTATACATCCATGAATGTAATAACACTAACATGCCTCCATAATATATCCAAATGTACAAGGCTCCATGATAACTATACAAACAATCACTCACAGAACACTGCCTGTAACTCTGTCAAGACCACTGTTGACACAAGTTGTTACATAATTGTCTATATTAATAATTAACCTTTGCATCCATGATATCATGTTGATAGCATGTCTATGCTACAGATACTCAAATCTTACTACATAAGTCATCCACACATGCTACTTACCATATGTTGTCATCAATGACAAACATATAGTCAGCACTGGCTTGCTGGCAAATCTCCAACATTAATCAGATAATCCTAGCAGAAGTTTCCTTAGCCATATAACTTCTCTATCTCCTATGGAGGCTAAAAATTTCTCATCTTCTATGGATCTGTGTGAAACTGAGGATTGTTTCCTACTAATCCAGGAGATCATAGTTGATCCTAAGTTGAACCAACACCCTAATGTTCTGTTCCTCTCGACCACACTTCCAACCCATCCTGAATTAGTGTATCCATGTATATCTAGGTCTATATTCTTGTATGTGAAACCATATCTAATAGTTCTACGCATGTATCTCAGAATATGTTTTGCTGCAACTAGATGTATCTGCTTCGGTTCACAAATAAATTGACTAAATTTATATACTACATAACAAACATATGGTCTAGTGCTGATCAAATACATCAAGGACCCAATTATCTACATGTATAGAGTGGGATTTTTAAATTGAGTGCACTACTACTTCCTTTAACTTAGGAATGTTTGGTTCAATGCATGTAGCCATCTGTTTACACTCCATCATCCCAAACCTTTTCATAATGTCAATAGTGTACTTTCCTTGATTTAGAGTGATACCATCAGCCTATTGCCATACTTCTAAACCAACGAGATAATGCAAAGGGCCTAGATCCTTCATGTGAAACTTTGATGCTAGACCTTTCTTACATTTGTTAATTAGGTGACCTTCTAGTGTAATCAATAAGTCATCAACATATAGAATAAGAATCAACATTTCACCATTAATTATATTGAAGTATAGATTTGGATCTCTGTCATTCTTAGAGAAGTTCAAGCCCAAAAGATATTGATCTATCCTTTCATACCAAGCTTGAGGGGACCTTTCAAGCCCACATAGTGCCATCTTTAATCTATAAACATGAGAACCATTTTCATGTATAAAAAATCCATTAGGTTTCTATAGGTATACTTTTATTATTCCATTTTGGAAGACAATCTTTACATCCATCTGGTTCATCTTCCATCCTTTAAATGTAGTAGTGAAGAGTATAGCCCTAACAGAAGTATATCTATCAATTCAAGAAAATGTTTCTTCATAATAAATACTTTCCTTTTGAGAGAAACCTTTGGCAAAAAACCATGCTTTGTATTTTTTAATACTGCTATCTACAACATGCTTGATTTTCAAGAGTCGTTTTGATAAAACCACTAATTTCCCTTTTGGCCTAAGTACAATGTCCCAAACAACATTCAAGATTAACAATTGATTAGTACTCTTCTATAATGCTCATGTTTCTAAACTTGAATTTTGATGGCTTCTTCAACATTGGAAGGTTTTGATTTGATGATCTCACCCATCAAGGAAACATAACTAAATTATCTATGAGGTATTTTGCTTTCTCTGAAGGTTCCTTTTGGTGCTACAAAATTTTCAGCTTCTTGAATCATCTTCCTTTCCCAAAGTGGTCTCTTCAAATTGACATTAGTGTTTCTAGTTTCATTGGCAAGATCTATGGATTTACTTTGATATGCATTTTCCATCACTTCATGAGTTTCCCTCTGAATATCAGAAGCATGACGCTCTTCCATATTTTGAGGAGGCTCTTGATCTTCTATCTCATGAATGTTTTTGGATATTCTAAAAGTACCACCTTCCTCAAAGATAATATCCCTTCTTAATTAAATTAATGTTTATCCAAGTATATATATCCTATAGGCTTTAGATGTTTCACTATAGCCTACAAATATTCCCTTTCTTCTAGAGGGATATAAATTAGATCTCTTTTTTTTAGGTACATAAATTTAAAGTGTACAACCAAATATTCTCAAGTGACTTATGTTAGGCTTAATCCCAGTGAATTCTTCTTCAGGTATTTTTTATTATTATCTAATCTATTTTGGATATAGATAACAGTCCTAGAGGCTTCATCCCAAAAATAAGTTTCTAGGTTTTTATCATACATCATAGCTTTAATAGGTTCAACAATAGTCCTATTATTTATTTCTTTTTGCAACCCTATTTTTTTTAGGGTTATAAGGAATTATAAAATCCCTCTTAATCCTAGAATTAATGCAATTTTATTTTAAGGTTTTAAAATATATTCTCCACCCCCCATTATCTATCCTTGAAAATTTAATTCTTTTTCTATGCATATTTTCTACTAGAGCTTTGAATTTGTCAAACCTCATAAGGATTTCTTCAGACTCTACATTTTAAAAAATATATCCATGTTTTCTTAGAGTAATCATCTACAACAATAACATAATACAAGAATCCTCCTAAAGAAGTTATAGTCATGGGTCCACATAAACCATAATGAATAATTTATAGTACATTTTTGGATTTACTATCACTATTTTGAAGTTTTCCTTTAGTGTTCTTTCCCAAATCACACCCTTTGCATGTTCCTTCATGTTCTTGTTTAGGCTTACATATCGCTACCACCATTTTATCTATTGAAGGAAAAGAATAAAAATGTAGATGCCCTAATCTTTTGTGTCAAATCTCCCATGTATTTATCAATTCATCTATTAGGGCTTGAGAAGGAGATGTAAAAAGTTTATATAGTCATCCATGTTTCACTCCTATAGTGTGAGCCTTCTTGATGTTTGATTTCTTGGGCCATTCCATGAATTTACCCTCCATAAAGGTGATTTCATATCCCTAGTCTTCAAGTCCTGAAATGGAGACTCGATTTATCTTGATCCCTGGTACAAATATACACCTATATGTTGAAGAGAGATTCTAGATTTTAGATTGATGGTGCAAGGTCCAATTCCTTTCACAGGATAGTTGGAATCATCCCCAATAGTCACTTCCTCATCTGAGTTTTCCACTAAACTATCTAGATTTTTTCTAAATCTTATGATGTGGCATGATGCCCCACTATCAATCACTGAGGTGTTTACAATGATTGATACTTGGCTTGATAAGACTGAATAAAATAAAAAAAAATTTAAATCATTTTCCAGGCTTGCCTTGGTAACTTCAACAATAGAGGCTTGAGGTTTCGGCCTATTCAGACACTTCATAGCATAATGTCCATACTTTTTACATCTAAATCACTACACCTTAGACATGTCCCTTCTTTTCTTAGATGAGCATTTACAATTTACATCTCTTTCCTTCTTTCTTTTGAAGTTCACTTTCTCACCCTTCTTGTGAGAATCAGAGCTTAGCATATGGATGTATTTATTTGTGGAATTTTGATGAAACCCCCTTGTGATTAGTCTATATTGTTCTTGAAAAAAATCTATTTTTAATCAATCAAACTTGGGGAGTCTCAAACAAGCATTTATTCCTTGAATAAATACTTCCCATGATCTTGGGAGTCCATTTGGAGCCAACATTGTCAACTTCTCGCATTCAATTAGATTACCAATGGTAGAAAGATGGTCCTTTAACTCTGTGATCCTCATAAAGTATGATGTAATTGATTCTCCTTTATTTATTTTCACATGAGAAATCTTTTGATTAAGTGATAGAGCCTTGCTCACATTTTTTCTCTCATATATGCTCTCTAATGTTGAAAACATTTTGGATGATGTATCAAATTTGGAGATAATTGGAACTATATGATCTTTAACTCCATCCACCAATAGCTTCATGGTCTTTTTATTATTCTTTATCCATTGGTATTTCTCACTATCTTCATTTGGTATAGCCATTTCCTATTCTACAAATGCTTCTAATTCATGCTTTCTTAAGGTGAGCATAATTCTAAATTTCCATAAAATAAAGTTTAACACTCCTTTAAGATGGTCTTCAAATCTAGTTCACCATTTTCCATTCAAATAGAGAATGTGTATTTCTAAAAATCAAATGATAGTTAGATAGCATTTTATTTCAAATCTAATCAGATCTTCCTTAGATTGACTCCAATACCATGTTCAAGTTTGATCAGAATTGTATGTAGAAGTAATTTTATTGTAATCTCAGATCTATGTATGTATGTTTAATGTTGATGGTATAATTAATCACAATATCAGAATGATGGTTATTATATACCAATGACTATTTAATATAAATCAGTTCTAATCTTATTGTATATATAAATCTAAGAGATCTAATAGCAATGTTGATTTCCTATAAATCTATAATTTGACTGATGTAATAGGATCTTAATGAATAGAAATGTCTAATTTAATCTTACTCAATAAGATTACTCTGAATGTGCATATGTTCTTATTTCTTGGATCAATCTTTTGGTATTGATCTCTTATGGAACCCAATCTCTTTACTAATGATTTTATTTGAGATAGTATGAATTGTTACATAATGATACTTTCATTTGCACTTATGTTTCTTCTACATTCACAAAGTCCCAAACAACCTTCATATATGTATGTTGTGAGGAGACATGTCTCCTATAGAGGCATGCCTCTATGTGGAACATGTTCCATGTAGAGACATTGTCTATGTGAGACATGTTCTCGTCAAACCATGTTCAGCCTGTTTAATGATGTCATTTCATACTATAACATACAATGATCATTTAGTAATGAGATCGATTAAGTTTTCTATGTTATATGTAATTAATATTGATACTCAATATCGATCTTAATCATAATTAATATTACTAACCATAATCATGGATATATATTTAATTGTGTGTGTGTGTCTATATATATATATATATATATATGATCATTAATTTATTCTCATGATTAATTAATTAATTTTTATTTTTTTTAAAAGGCAGCAGTGCTACTTGATATATTATAATATATTTTTTTACATAAGCTGGCTCTAAAGTAAGGAGCTCTCAGAGAAAAGAGCTAGGAGAAAAACTCTATTCGTTACCCCATCAAGTAAACCAAAAAAAAAAGGATGACGGCTGGGCAAGAGAAGCCACAAAACCAAGATCCCTATTTACATAAAACCCATATTTTAGACATTATAATATTTTGCCTAAAATATTTACAAAGAGATAGGCCCAAAGGAAAATTAAAATATCTCAAGAACATATGAGAGCCTATACTAATTAGCCCAATGGGCAGATATAACATCTGAGAACATAAAACATGTATACATATTCCCTTGGCATCGAAGGCAACATAACAGAGAAGAGTGATACCAAAAAGGCCAAAAATAGTGACATAATTCTCTCAATGATGTCACTGGCAGAGAAATGGAGCCTTCAAAATTGAATACATGGTACCCACATCACCCCAAATGAATCAACTGCAAGGACCACATGAAAGGAACACCTGCACATATAACAAAACCAAACAAAACCAAAAACCATAAAAAAGCTCCCTTAAAGTCAAAACACATTAGCCTTCCATGAGAGCAGGGGAAATGTCTGAGGAGCCCAGTTGAAGATTGAGATCAGGTAGGATTTGACAAGGCATTGGAACTGATGGACGAGGGGGAGGTTGGGGGAAGGGAGGCACGATTGAATCTTGCTCCAATAAATCTAGTAAGGCGAAGACAACCTGATGAACATTATTCACACACTCTTTTGATAAGAACTACCCATAATGTTGTAGGGCCATTTTAATAGGCCGAAAAGACTACCATTTGAGCACTTTTTTAATACTTTCCAACACCATGTATACACCATGATTATGTAGAACTGAGTGTTGATGAAAGAGACTGCTAATTAGCGCACCTCCACCCCACAAATCATACTTCTACAAGGCTAAAGTGACTTTCATACCTGCAGGAATTTAGGCCTAATGTATCTGTTGTAGATCAGCTCAAGGTGATCAGGGGATTGAAGCAAATCAAAAGCATTTGAAAGGAAAATAGACAGAATCTAAGAAGGATAAATGATACACTTCCCTAAGAGAAATAGAACATTATTCCCAATGATACGCTTGATACCACGCCTAATATGTAGATGGTCACATCTATAAAAATGGAGGCCAACAAATCATCTTTGATGAAGCCAAGGAATGACTTCTCCCAAACTTCAACCACCAACATAACTCTATAATTCTTAGGGTAATAATCCATGTGGAGTGAAGAACAAGTCAAAAACACCTCCACAGATGAACTCACACCCACTAAGAAGCTTGGGCAAGTCATCATACTAAACAACTCAAAATGTAGGACTATGGGAAACAAGACAGAGAAAATGGCAGAAGAAAGACAATACTTAAAATAAACCAATATGTCAAATATATAATAGATGAGGAAGTTGTAATAAAGAGTGGCTTTTAATAGATAATTATGTCACTTGAAGGAGAAATATATGTAATCCCAAATCAGCCACATGACACAACCGGCATGAGAGAAATATCAAGTTAAAGTGTAAGTGAAAAATAAAAAATAATAAAGGCAAAGATGACAAACACCCAAGCACCCATAATAGTGATCGGGAGATAAATGAATGATAGGCAAGGATAGCCAGCTGTGTCCCAATGAAAGGAAGAGAAGTACATAACCAAAGGGTGGTTCCAACATTAAAGCAGGCATTCATAAAGAAACAAATGAAAAAATGAACCGGCTTGACTTGAAATAATACGCATGTGCCAGAGGACAAAAGCACGATGATGAGTACCTGAGAATGATAATCTTTCACACACCCATTGCTGATTAATCATTTCAACCAAAAGATATGAGAGAATAATAAAGCATTTTTTGAAAAGCATAACACATAGCTAATTAGACATTTTACTTTGATATTTGCCACATATAAGGACATAAGAACCTATGCAAACTGACTAGGCATTTCAATCTTTCATACACCCATAGCTAACTAATCATATCCTCTAATGAATATTTAGTTATGGGAGTATAAGAAAACTCTGTGTATCAAACATAACTAGAATGGCATAGCAACCTTTCTTATACTCATAGTTGCCTAGGCATTTTAATTTGAGAGTTGCCAGATGCAAAAATCATAAGAAAAAATTGCATGCCAAACATAAAGGACATGACAATTTTCCTTATACTCACAGATTTTTTAGCAAATAACTAGGTAGCTATAATATTATAAGAGAGTCTAAACTAGAACAAATCCTACCATTGCAAAGAGGAGAAAGGGCTCCATTTAGCATGAAGATTCATTCTCAATAATTTCCATGATAGAAGGAAAATGATCTAACCTGTAAGCTGAAGAACGGGAATCCAAGATAACTTCATTGCAACCAAAATTAGCTAAAACATCTGCCAGTTTATTTACTTCTCTGTAAGTATGGGAAATAAGAAATATATCTAGAGAGTCAATGAGACCCCAGACTTGTTGGAGAACATATTTCAGCTACCAATTGTCAACAGATCTATGGATGCACACATTGATAATAACCACTGAGTCACCTTCAATATGCAGGTTAGAGATTGATAATTTCTTAGCAAGGATTACCCCTTCAAGAAGTGCAATAGCTTCCGCCATATTGTTAGCACCAGAGCTGATAGGGGACGCCAAGTAGGCTAAGACTCTTCCTACATGATTTCTAAGACAAACCCAGATACTTGACTCCCCAGAATTCCCTTTAGCGGATCCGTCAAAATTTAGCTTGATCATAGGAGAGTCTGAAGGGATCCACTTAATTGAGGATCTCAAAATAGGAACTTTCCTAATCTTGGGAAACATCGAGCACAAGGGGGGGGAGATAAACTTCCAAGAATTTATCACCTAATTGTCCCACGAAGAAAAGATTGCATTAGGGTTAAAGTGACTGGATGACCTGCTATTAACTTGTTTAGAAATGAGCCTTACAATTGAGGAGATAACAAAATTAACATTAGAGACTTCTTTCCTAAAAATTCT
This sequence comes from Chamaecyparis obtusa, assembly GCA_027943335.1. Taxonomy (NCBI): domain Eukaryota; kingdom Viridiplantae; phylum Streptophyta; class Pinopsida; order Cupressales; family Cupressaceae; genus Chamaecyparis; species Chamaecyparis obtusa. The sequence goes on along the minus strand of BSBK01004949.1, from coordinate 274,476 downwards.
TTTATTACATTCCCACCAGATAGACGAGATAAATGAAGAGGGAATAAGTATCCACAGACAAGAAAAGATTGAGGATGAGAACAGTGAGGGCTGGGATTGGAAAAGCTCCCAAAGAGACCTAGGAAGAGGGAAAGAAATAGATAACTTATCCATAAAAAAGCCCCAGCATTGTTGGGAGAAAGAGCAATGAATAAAAAGGTGGTCAGCAGATCCCTCTTGAGTACCACACAAAAAACAACAAAAAGTATTTTCTATATGTAATTTGGAAAGCTTGTCGCTGGTGAGAACCCTATATTGAATGGCAAGAGAAGAAAAAACACCAGCTTTTGGAAGAATGCTATTATCCCAGCAGAATTTGAAGGCAAGCTGAGATGTTTGCTACTCATCAATTTGAAGAAGAGCCTCAGAGCCAGATTTAACATAGTAGACTCCTTTTTTAGCAGGGCACCACAACAATTTGTCATTTCCTTTAGATAAAAAGACTAGTCTTTCAGAAAGGAGTGCTGCAAATTCCCTTGCAAGGTTACTATTTAAAGGCAGGGTAGCCGTATTCTTCCACGACACCTTATGGGAAACAATATCTATAAAATCCACATAGTCTACTAATAAATCTCCCCAAAGAAGGGAGGAAACCCTCATGACTTCAGATAAAGATGCAGACTCACTTAAAGGTAGAAATCCATTCCAAGAGTCTTTCCAAAAGAGTACATGTAGACCATCATGAATATGCCAGGAGAGATATTTAGTAAGAATTTCTCTGGAAGACATCATGAAATTCAAGGTAGGAGAGTTAGCTGGGGGATTCGAGATAGTGAATATTCAATGGGAGCAAGGGGAATCAAGATAATTTCATTGCATGATTTAACACCAAAGAGATTGAGGTCTGAAATACATGTTCCAAACTAGCTTCCCTCCAAAAGCCTTATTTCTAAGAGATAGATTTTGCAAGCCTGGACCTCTAGAAAGTTTGCTAGAAGAGAGCTTCTACAAAAAGAGGAGGATTTTCCTAGCATTAGTCATATTGGATGACTAGAGGAAAGCTCGGATGACTTTCGCAATTTGATTAACTACAGAGATAGGTTCTTGGAGAACTGAGATATAATAGTTTGGGATTGCAAGAAGAATAGTTTTGATTAATAAGATCCTACCGGATAAGGAGAGCCAATGAGCTTTCCAAGCTAAAATTTTGCTCTTAAGCCTACTAATAACATTATCCCAAAAATAAGTCTTCACTGACCCAAGGAAAAATGGTATACCAAGATAAGTAGATGGCAAGTCACCAATAGGGAAACCAAGAATATTGGTAATTCTCTCTTGGACTGTGTCTAGGGTGAAGAGTATGTAAACTTTGGATTTGAGAGGGTTGATCACCTATCCAGAACCAAAAGTATATATATTCAATAATTGTTTGACACATCTGGCCTCTTGGATAGAGAACCTACCAAAGAGGAGTGTGTCATTGGCAAAGAAGTTTTGGGTGATGGAAAGAGCTTAGTTAGGGATATTTATGCCCTTCCAGTTGGAGATAGAATTTTGGGCTTGGATGGATCTACTGAGGGCTTCTGCCATGATGATAAAAAGAAAGGGGGAAATTGGATCCCCTTAACGAACACCTTGGGTAGCATGAAAAAAGTTGGAGGGAATGCCATTGACAAGGACTAATAAAGATGCTCCAGATAAGCAATGCTTGATCCACTTACACTAAGACGGTGAGAAACCAAACTTTGCAAGGACTCTAACTAGGAACAACCAGTTAACCTTATCATAGGATTTCATCATGTCCAACTTCAGGATAAAGGAGGGAATCTGAGAGGACTCAATCGTATGAAGAAATCCTAGAGAAACTAGAGCACCATTAGTAGTATCCCTACCAGGGACAAAACCTCCTTGTTGAGGAGAAATTAAACAGGGAATGAGCGGTTTGATCCTGAGATAAATTGCTTTTGTGAAAATCTTGTATACTGAATTTCAAAGAGCTATAGGCCTGAAGTCTGCAAATGTTTGAGGGAATTTACACTTTGGGATTAAGGTAAGATTGGTTCTATTTAACTCCTTGAGGATATAACCCCCCTTGCAGGATTCTTCAATGGCCATAAGAAGGTCAAAACTAATAACATCCTAGCATTTTTGGAAGAAGGCCATAGTGAATCCATCTGGACGAGGAGCTTTGTCAAGTGTAATAGAAAAAACAACCGAATGATGCTCCTTAATAGTAAAAGGTCTCATTAAATTGATGTTCTCTTGATGAGACACAATATATGGGCTATGCTAAAGAAGAGCTTCCATGTCATTATTATTCTCATTTTGATGAAGGACCCGAGCAAGAAGATTTTTGAAGAAGTTGTCCCCCTCATTGCTAATTTGATGTTGAGAAGACATGACATTCCTAGATGATGCACTTTTAATAGAGAAGATAGATGAGGCTACTTTCCTAATCTTGGCCAAAGCATGAAAAAATTTAGTGTTCCTCTAACCTGCTTTTAGCCAAAGTTCTTTAGATTTCTATCTCGAATGGATTTCTTCTCTTAAGTAGAGGGTAGCCCAATAGGTTTGAAGAGATTTTTGTTTCTCTACTAATTCCTCATTAAGGCCATGCTTGATAATGTGATCCAATATCAAACTGAGTTCCTACTCTACCCTTGACTTCTCATGGAAAATATTCTTAAAGACTTCCTTATTCTAGATAATGATTTTGGACCTCACAAACTTAAGTTTATTGGAGAATTGATACATTCTGGTACCTTTACGAAAGGGTGCACTAACCTACCATTGTCGGACAAGAGATAGGAAGTGAGGATGCGTAAACCACATGCTTTCAAATTTTAAGGAGGGACTTTTCTTAGCAGAAGGCAAAGTGTTGATATCCAACGATATGGGGAAGTGATCAGACTCTGATGAGGAGAGTATATCTGAAGCGAGAGAGATATTTAACATCTTGAAGTGAGAGGAGATGAGAAATCTATCCAATCTAGAATAAATGGGAATGTTAGATCTACGATTAGTCTAGGTGTAAATCCCACTCAAGAAAGGCATATCACACAGAGCATTACTCTGGATGAAGGAAGAGAACTCGTCTACCACCCTTTGTGTAGTAGGATTCCCACCAATTTTTTCATCAAGAGAAGCAATGACATTGAAGTATCCACCTAGAATACAAGGGAGATCACCAAGCTTACCTAATTGATCAAAGAGAGACTCCCATAGCAATAGCTTGTCATGGGGGGCAGCCAGACCATAAACATTGAAAAGATGGAAGTGAACATCAAACCATGAAACTTTGATGAGCAACCAATTAGGATTGACAACTAGTAGGTTTCCTTGAATACATTTCTAATTCCAGAGGACAATAAGACCACCAGAGGCCCCAGATGATGGGACACAAGTTGAATCCTAGGAAGACCACTTTTGAATAATCTTATCGTATGAATCCCGAGAAAGCTTGGACTCTTGAATGAGAATAATGTCTAATTTAAAAGAATCAATATATTTTTTTATTATTCTTCTCTTGTCAGGGGCATTTAAGCCCCTGACATTCCATGAAATAATCTTCATTGGGGGCCAAGAGAGAGATCTGCTCTCCATGTTTGAATAATGGGTGAGAAGGAGTCCAATAGGGTTGATTGAATACCCACATCAATTTCACCTTTGATTTTAGAGGCTAATGGATTCCTACCCCTCTTCCTGGGAGTATTAGTAACCAGAATAGAACCAGCGGGCAAGGGGGATCAGGTACAGGCAGAGTTGTGTAAAGATAGATTTTGCAAGTAATCAAACTCTTCAGAGATAGGGGGTGAGTTGAGATCTATAGAAATAGTAAATTGGGCACCATCAGCAGGAGGATTACAGTCAGTAGGGGGGCTCGAAAGAATACCTTCTTCAACTGCAATTTCATCAATAATTTGAGAGGTGACTAAGATAAGAATTTTGTCAGACATCAACCAAATCTCCTAGTCAGAGATGGTAGAAGCTGAGGGAGATGGAACAGGAACAAAGGGAAGACTATTAAAGATTAAATTCTGCATAATAGCTTTGTCTCCCAGCAGAGGCTCTGGGGGACATAATAATGGTTGATCAACCTAGTCAGAGGAAGAAATAGTCAACCAAGGAATATGAAAAGGTTATGAAGCTGCAGGGTCCAACATAATAGAGGGGGGGTGGTGATAAAATTGGAGCTAAGCAGTAGAAAGTAGGCATACTGAAGCGCAAGAGGAGGATTTTTTACCAGCCCTACAAAAAGACTACAAGAAATGGGGCTTGGTGAGAAAGGAGAGAAAATCCAAAGAAGGAATGAGTTGTCCTGACACAAGAAACTCAGTCATCGAAGGCACTCACAAGGTAGGGTGCAAACCCAAAATAGGCGCAGGCAGTGAAACAATCAAAGAATTAAAGGGAGGTCTACCAACAGCCTGATTAGCACGAGGGATCAATTGCTGACAGGAAGGTTCCAGTGGAGGGTGAAAGAAAGTAGATCGACAAAGAAATGGATTAGACACAAAATTTTGATAGATATCAAAAGAAGCTGTGGAAGACTACTGGCACTGATAAGAGAAATGGCCGAGGGAGTTAGCATTAGAATCAATAAGTGAAGGATCAAAATAGTGGATCTGCTACGCCCAAACCCCAAATTTAGACTGAATAGAGAGAACTGTTGGGAGGGCATCTATTTCCTTCATGAGAAGGAAAACACTAACTAGAAGATGGGGTAGGGAAAATAGAACCAGATCATGCTTAATAAAGATTCCCAACTTATTAGCTAGAATTTCTACAAGAAAGGGGTCTCTATATTTGAGAGGAAGATTCAGGAAATAAATCCATTGTTGTTGAAACAATTGCAAAGACACATTAGTATCAAAGTGTGGAATCCATGCCAAGGTAGTGATACCAATACTCTTACAGAAACAACCCTTGAAATTGTGAACAATAGATTTATGGTCACGGGACTAAAAAATTGCAAAAAAATAAACAGAATCTTTATCGTAGAGAAATAACTCTTTGAGCCCCATCCAAACATGGCTCGCCCATGAAATCAACAACTCAAAATCCACAAGTGACTGCAACTTACCTATAAGCACCGAAGATCACAAATAATCCACCTTGGAGCTGATCATTTCGAAAGGAAAGGTAATCGTAGGATCCGCTGGCGGCTGTTGTCGAGCCTCCTTCCGCAGAACCTGGTCCTACTTCTGATGGAAAGGTGGATTAAGAACATCCTCATGGGAATGAGGGTTTGGATCAAAGGGACCTCTGTGAAAAATGGGAATGCTATTAGGAGGAGAAAGAAAAGCAGGATGGGCAACTAGGATACAATTAGGGGAAGATTCAAATGGGGGATAGCCAGATACAGAGGAAAAGTAAGCAAGAGGGAAAATGGACGAAGGGGGCCAGAAAATGTCAAAGATAGGCTGAGAGGAAAGCGGTCTTCCATGATGAACATGGTGAAGAAAAGGCTAGTGAAAAGGTCTCCCATGATGAGGCAGCCTATAATGATCTGTAGCATCCAATGGCTGAGGACCAAGAATGCCTTCAAACACTGGAGCCTTCTGAAGATTCCCTAAGAAAACATTTCGTGGATGGCCATGCGGTTGATGGGAATGTGGTGAGGGGGCTAAAACAGCTCGGTCCCTCCATTTCCCTTGTAGGAGAACCCACTGGGGAACATGCGCAAAAGACTTAAGTCAGGCTAAGTCTTCATCATCAAAAGGGACATCAGCCCATTTAGCAAAAGGGACGCCAGAACCCTTTTTCGCCGGCTTCAAAAGAGGGACATTAACAGCTAGGTCACCCTTATGCCCAAAACTTCTACTTGACAGATCACTATAACCCACATCAACTCCAGTCGTGTGTACATCTCCTTTGGATGCGTGTACGCCATGCAAACCCTTCGTAGGGACACCCTACAAATTCTCTGAGACACCCTGCAAATTCTCTACAATCACCATCTCCAATATAATTATTATATTCTATTATTGCTTCTTAATTAATTTATTTATTATTAACATAATTAAAGTAAATAATTAGATGAGTATCTTCTGAAGGATAGATATCAAATACTTAAAGCCAATAGGCCAATTGAGCATTTGATTTCATCAATTAGAATAATCTGACTGGAACTACAATACATTAACATGATATTGATTTGTGCATATGGGACAACCAACTAAAGAAGAGGATAATTAGAGTATAGTAGACAAGAAAGAAGTTTGTATTTGAGAAAAAAATATTAAAGAGGACAAAGGAAAATAAATGAAAGTTTAATAAGTTACAGATAAGGATGTGGAGAGAAATGTAGAAAATAATTATAGTGCAAGATATTTATGGGTAAAATTTTTAGAAATAGAACAAGTGTGGAGGGAGATGATTTTTTATGTAGATACGAGGATAAACTGGATGGTGGAGTGTGAAAAATAGAAGCTTGCGCCTAATGATAGAAGTTATTGTAGTAGAAGAGGAAGATGTAATATTTCTTGTAAATATTTTATCTTTTCTTTGACATGTTTAAAAATGAGAAGTATGGACAACAATATGGACTAGTGTGTGAATTCGGCAATGATGTCAAAGGTTCTATTCTAAGAAATGATGGATTGTACAATGATCTTTTTTTCAATAGTTTTTCCATAGAGGAAGACAAATATGAAATCATAAATGAAGATTTGTATGAGACTGCTGAATATTTTTAGAGACAAATAGATGGGATAGAAGACATGGAACTCTTCAATTTTCATGAAATTTTTTGTACTGATTTGTGTGTTGATGAATGGTTAAGAAGAGTTTGGAGGATCATAGTAAATAGTGGTTATAAATTCATTAAATAAAACATGATAATTGTTCCATAAAAATGATGGAAAAAGTGGAAGAAAATAATATAGGTAGATAAGTTCAAGATAACCTAATATGTAGAGCCACATATTTTCTGTATTCTCTTAGGGAGCTTGATGGATGCCAACAAGAAGTTTAGTCCACTCTTTGGCCAAAAAGTGGAACTATTTTTCCTATTTTTTCAAATTCGTCCTATTTGAAATGAATATTTGAAGCACTTAGAAATTGAATCTTAAAAATTTTAGGTAATAGAAGTTGTAATCGAAGTCTACTTTCAAAATATGTAATTTATTTTAATACCCAGATGATAAAATTTCATCTTCAGTAAGCACTACTTAAAGCCACATTTTAAAAGTCCTTATTTTAGGACCATACTATGCCTCTTTATGGAAAGAAAAATTTGACCTAAATGAAACTATTTCTCTGAATCCTTTTACCATCCATAAATTATGACCATTCATAAATAATTCATAATTTAACTATTTGACCATTTTATAAACTAATTAAATTATCTAGTTTATGGAAAACATAATTTTACTATTTTATGCTTTCTATCTCAATTATGCTCTGAGAAATAGTTATTTACCATAATTAAATTTAATTAAATGTATAATTGAGGTAAAATAACTAGTAAGAAATAATTATTTAATTATGCTTTGAAATTAAATATGTTAAGCATAAGTCTATAAAGAATTATGGTAAATTTTTATTTTTTATTTTTGACAAAAGGTGGAATTGCCACTTAATATATTATATTTAATATGATTTACATATACTGGCTCTAAAATACAGAGCTCCCAGAAAAAGAGCTAGAAGAAAAACTTCATTCGTTAGCCCATCACGAAAGAAAGTTTTACATTAAGAAGTTGTGGCTGAGTGACAAAATCCCTCATAGTTTGGGCCCGTTACATACAATATCAGGAATGCAATTGAATAGTAAAAGCTCAATCTATAAAAGCTAATTACAAAGATAAGCCCAACGGGCAAGTACAAAATGCCATGTCTCATAGAAAATTAAAACATGTGGCATCTGAATTGGGAAAGCAAGAGACCGAGGCTAAAGGCACCAAGTTGAAATGCTGATATCAAAGAGAGCACCCCCCAAAAGAAAGATCAGAAACTGATACTGAAGACACCAAATTAAACTTTTGACTTCTAAGAGAGCTTCCACCAAAAAGCACTGATTTCAAAATGGAACCACTGAAGCAAAATACACTTTGTGATCAAAATGACAAGGGTGAACAAGATGCACAATGCCAGTAGAGAATCCTAGAAAACCTACACACATAGATGAGTAGTAAAAACCAAAAGGCAAGCAGAGCTCGTGGCATAATATACCAACAACTAACTTTCCATAAAACCAGAGGGATTATCTGTTGAACCCAATTTTAGATTGAGGTCATGCAAGGGTTGAGAAGAGATTGGGACTAGGGGATGCAGTGGCAAAACAACAATTGAAGAATCCTGCTCCAGCAGGTCAAGCATTGCAAACAAAATTTGATGCACATTGTTTACACACTCCTTTGACAGAAAATTTCCAAACTAATGCAGGGAAAGATTAACTGGGCGAAATGACTATTTTTCAAGACCCTTTTTAATGCTCTCTAGAACCATGACCACACCATGATTACGAAGAACTACATGATGGTGGAAAAGACCACCGATTAATGCAGCCCCTCCACATAGATCATATTTCTAGAGAGCTCTAGACATTTTATTACCCTAGAGGAACAAAGGTCTAACATATCTACTGCATATCAATTCAAGATGAAGTAACAGAGCATATCTACTGCATATCTACTATAACAGAGCAGGGGAGATGAAGTGCAGATGAAAGCAAGGCTCATAAATAAGTAGAATGTAGATAAATGAGGACATTAATAAGCTATAATTTCATTTGATGTAAAAGATATAAGAGATCCCCTACACTGGCCAAAGAACATGGGCAACACATAGGAGATGTCACACATAAGAGTTAGTGCAACATGTCGCATACTGAGAGGGATGCCAAATAAACACATGGAAAATGAGTGGCTGATAGTAAATCTAATTACCATACTAGTTAATGATCACCAGTCAAGGACGGCCAGCTATTGCTATCTTCTTGGATATAAACCATTCATAGCCATATATCTCTCGTGTACAGAAACCATAATTTTATGAAAACATATGATTTTTTAATATTTTTTAAAGTGTGTAGAATTGTCTCTAGTTTGATTTCATATTATTTTTTTTGCAAGAAACTTTCAAATAAATATGTTATTAAAATAACAAAATAGCTTGTTTTCTCTAGTTTGTAAACTTGTTTTAGTAGAAATTCAATGAAAAATAGAAAAAAAATTAAATTTACAAAAAAATTACATATTTGGAATCTGCATAGTATGATCTATAATGGATTTTTATTTTCTTGAAATATTCCTCTAAAAACTTCTTTAGATATATGTCTAAATTCTGTATTTTTTATGGATAGTAGCAGAACCATCAATTGGAAGGTGAAACAAAGTCTGAGGTTATGGTCCGGCTACCCTATCCTCTTTCCAAACCAAAACCCAATGGTAAAAGAGGCAAGTCCAAAATTATTACAAATAGGATCTCGTTTAGTAAATGTGACCCCATATACCTTATCTTAAAATCATAATGTATAAATGACTTGATGGAATATTTTATTTAATTTTTTTTCTCAAAATGGGATTCCGCTTTGAAACTATGTTTCTTTTTTTTTTTCAAAATGGGATCCCTTTTTTTTTTCAAATTGATATCTTGTTTTGAATTGGGAATCAATTTCTAAAATTTTAGGCTCAAAATCCCAAAGATAAACGAGAACCCATTCATTCTAAGTGGAAATTTGTTTCATTGAGTGTGATTTCCCGAATTTGGCTAAGTATGAAAGTTCCACCATAAGTGGACTCAACTTCTTGCACTTACCCTGCAGAAGCATTGTATGACTTTAAAATCTATTTTATTTATTATTGTCTAAGGGGCATCATTTTCCTCTAAAATTCTATTTTACTTTTTATTGTCTACTTTCATTTAATTAAGGAACAATGGCTTGGGTTGGTTATGTTAATCCACCTACAGATAACTAAAAAAGGACATACTTATGGAGAAATAAAAGGGAGGCCAATTTTCTACAAACAAAAGAAAGATGGGGAGTTTGATTTCTTCTAGAGGGGGAATCAATCCCAAAGGACTATGTATTGAACTATATAGATATAATAATGAGAGTTATTTCCTAAATGTATTAATCAAGTTTTATGATGAAGAAATAAAAATAAACATTGGAACTTGTCTTAATGTTTGATATTTTGATTGTTTAAATGATATTTGACTCTATTTAATGTTTGATATTTTGATTGTTTATGATATTTGACTCTATTTCACATATATGTTATGTATACTTCTTGTGTATATATAATTCCTACACAATAGAAGTGAATGTCTTCCTTTTATACACCCATATCTTCATCTAAGGAAAGTTGTCTAGTGTTACTTTTTAATTAGCATCATTTTCCATCATAAATTTTGTATCATAGTTTTTTTTCTCTTTAACCTTGTTGAGTCTTGGAGTTCCTGTCACTTCAACTACTTTGGAAGTAGGTAACCATTATATTTTATTTTTGAATCATATAAATTAAATTTTCTTTCATTCATTTGTATCTAGTAGATACATAATTTAACTATCCACTTTCGATTCTTCCTGGTGAGCTTTTCACTTGCACGATATAAGAGACTATTTGTCTTGTCAAATACAAATATGCCTCATTTTCATTCTATCAATACCTTCAAATGTTTATCAATTATTTTTTTCACGTGTATCTTTGACCTACATTTCAATAATTTTTAATAAAGAATTCTCTTCGTGAATAGGGTTTGTCTTTTTATTGTATTGTCTTAAGGTTTTTCTTAGTTGCAATACTAGAAACTTTATCAATTGTAGGATAGTCAACCTCCATTATTAACATTTTATGTTAATAATGTCGAATAAATTATATTAAGAGTAAATAATATTTATGCTCTATCTTCCAATTTTAAAGAATCTTAGTTTTTAACTTTTGGAGACGGCTAAGCTTCACACATAATGCACTAGTGACTACATTTCAAAAAATGGAAAAGACAATAGATTTTCGTGAAATTTTCAGCATCTATTCTTCATTATCTACAAATTTTGTAATTGAAAACTACAAAAAAATTGTTAAAAAATCACTATATTTTTTACAAATCTGAAAAAAAAGTGATAGTTTTTTCTTTTGTGCATTCTGTTGAAACTTAACCGGCACCCTAACTTTTCACTTAGCTATCCACTTTTTATACCAAATCCTTTATGTCCCCTAGAATGGTTTGCATTTATGCCATGCCGGGATGCAAAATGAAACATAAAATATGAATATTTTTTTACTTTTATATTATCTTATTTTTCTCATCTTTATTGATTTGATCCAAAATAAAGCCCAGTTTAATTTGATACAAACATAAGCTATTTTAAATTGCAACCAAAACAAAGAAAGATGTCACCATTTGAGAATCAAAAATACTAGGGAAAACAATGTACTTCGATTGTTTTAAGTGCCTGGATAGTTGAATTTAAAATTATGTTCAAACATTCAAAGCCTACTAGCACCCTCATAATTTTTTAAAACAAGCTACGTGATTTTCTATGTACGATAACACAATTTTGTGATTTCTAGATCGATATTATCCTTTTTTCCTTAATATATTCCATACTTTGAATGATATGGCAATACAATATAAATCAGATATCAATGAGAAGATAATAAATGATCTAATCATTCTACAATGTTTTATTCCTTTGATCATAATTGGTCTTCATCATCATCACCATTAGTTTTAGTAATAATCTCCCTCTTTGGCATTGATGGAAACACTCACTATCAATTGATGATGGTAACACTTCACTGACATTCTTTGCAATCTTTGATAAATTCTCCCTCAATAATCAATTGGTGTATTCTTCTTCTTTGAAAACAATGCCAAAGATGAATACTCCTGAAAAAAATTCTCAGGAAGTAAATCATACCTCAAATGCATTTATTTATCATTGCATACATAAACATCTTTCACAACTTCAGGCTTCACCCAGAGAGTGAACACTAGCATCAACTCAAAAAATAGATATTCTAATGAAAATATGAATTGATGTAGCATTCATCTTCCTTAGTGAATATTGGATATAGAAAGAACCCCTAACCTACCTCGGAGATACTCAAAAGAATACTTCGGCAGTGGTTTGGTAGATATATCAGCTATCTACTCCTTTGAATTCACATACTCCAATATCACATGCTTGGCTTGAACTTTCTCTCTCAAGTAATGATACTTGATGGAAATGTGCTTTGTCTTTGAATGCATCACAAGATTCTTTGATATGTTAAAAGTACTAGTATCATCATGGAAAATAGTAACTGGATCAGTAATCTCTTCTTGCATACCTTTAAGTAATTTTTTGATCCACACTATATTTGAACAATTCATAGCTGCAATGTAACATATTCAGCTTTGGCAGTAGACTATGAAATACAACTTTGTTTCTTTCTTAACCATGTCACTAACCTTTCTCCAAAAAAGAAAGCTATACCACTTGTGCTTTTTCTATCATCAATGTTTCCAACCCAATAAACATCATTATACACCTTAAGATAAAAATATCCTCCTTTTGTGTTTAGCACACTGAAATCTTCAGTCCCTTTCATATATCTAAGTATTATTATTTCCTTTGGATTGGCCTAAAATCTAGTACTAAATGTGCAATATTAGGCATACTATGTACAACATACTATAGCTTACCAATCATGGATCTATAGAGTGTTTCATTTACTTCATTTGTCTCATCTTCCTTTGATAATTTACAACCAGTAGCCATTAGTGTTCCAACTAGTTTTGACTCTTCCATATTGAATTTCATTAGGACTCCTTGATATACTTTGACTGTGTTATGTAGATCCCATATTTAACTTGTTGAATTTGTAACCCAATGAAGAATTTTATATCTCTCTATCATAGACATCTTAAATTCCTTTCTCATCTCTTCAACAAATGATTTAAACATTGATTTATTTCCTCCAAATATAACATAATCAACAAAAAATTTGGCAATCAAAATCTTATCAGTATTATCACATTTCAAATACAAATTATTGTTGTCACTTATCCTTTGGAATGTAATATTTATTAAATAAGAGTGTAGTCTTTTATACCATGCTTGGGGTGCTTACTTTAAACCATATAGACCTTTGTGTAGTTTTCATACCATAACCTTGTTAGAATTCTCAACAAATCCTTCAAGTTTTTTGATGTAAACTTCTTCTTTAATAATTTCATTTAAAAATGCAAACTTAACCTCCATTTGATAAACTTTGAACTCTTTTTCAGGTAGCATATGCAAGTAATATTCTTACACCTTCTGATCTAACAATAGGGGTAAATGTCTCACCATAGTCAATACCTTCTCCTTGTGCATACCCTTTGTAGACTAATCTTGCTTTATTTCTGATCACTTCTTCATTCTCATTGAGTTTATACCTCAAATCCACTTTGTAGTAGTGACCAAGTATTGTTCTATTCAATCTGATCAATCTATTCTTTTATTTCATTTATCCAATCTTCATTTCCAAGTGCATCCTTGAATAGTCTTGGCTCAAATTCTGAAATCAAAGATGTATTATCTTTCAAATTACTTCTTTCCATGACTCTTGCATTCTTGTCTCCAATAATTTTTCTCGGTGATTAGTGTCTTCTTACATATTTTTCTATAATAGGCTTGGTAGAGTATTTTTCAACATTTTCATCTCTCAGTGAAGGATCAACTTTCTCCTTAGTTTATTCTTGTTGCACCTTGGGTGTAGTGCCCAAAATTCCATCATGTACACATACAAACCTTTGATAGTCTTTGGATTCCTCTTTTCTATCTTCTTCATTTCTCTCTACAAATTCATCAATCCTCACATTTGTACTTTTCATAAATTTGTTAGTAGCCTTATTCAAACATTTATAAGCTTGTCTCTTTGAGGAATATCATAGGAATATATCTTCATCTCTTTTTGAATCAAAATTTCTATTCCTAGCATCTTTCAATATGTAACAACTACTTCCAAAAAATTTAAAGTAACTAACTGATGCAGGAGCATCCCAGGGTAGTTGGCTATCCTGCATGTTTGGGAGATTTGATGGAGTCATGTGGACTTATTTTCATATGTGAGGGGTTTGGTAGAGTTGGATAAACCTACTTGGGTCTTGGGTAATTGGTTTTGATGTATTTAATGGAACTTTCCATGGTCTTGGTTGCTCAGCATGGCCTAGGAGGAGCTCGGTCTTGCTTAGGAATTTGGTGCCTATTACAGGCCATATAAGTAATTTTCCACAAAGAGTTAAAGGATGAAAATTTCAGGGATTGAAGAGGGCCTATATTTCTACCTACGGTTCGAAGCACGAGTTCTAATTCATTTGGAGATAGGAGATATCGTGACTTTACTAAGACATCAATTTTGGGCATTTAATTGTTGTTGTTGGCCGACTTGTGGCATTTAATTTATGTGTTTGTATTTAATTTATGTTCAGGGCTGTCCTGTGGCTTAGATTGGTATAAGTAGGGGTTGTGGGGGAAGTCTTTAGGCATCATTCATCCATCTTGGAGAAGAGGAAGAGGTAGAGGAGCGAATTTTGAGGAGAACTAGTAGTTGTGGCTTGGGAAACAAGGAGATTGCTTGGAAGGCTTGCGGGCACAAGTTTAGATCTTCCTAGAGGTTTCTACCATAGTGTGGCTAGGGTTTGGATTGGATCTTGACGGATCTTGCAAAGTTACTATTGGAATTGCATTGTATTTGGCCATAACCTGGAAGGCCTTACAGCCGGGCATGTTGGATGAAAATATGATAATTCTATTATGAGTTTTGGCATTGTGTGGTTCTAAATCTTTGTATTGTTATTATATTCTATTATGTGGTTATTTGCTGGGGGCTAGGACATCTCCATCGGGGATTCTCCTACCTTGCACTGCATCAAGTGGTATCAAAGAAAAGGTTGGATCTAGTTGGTGATTTGTTGCAGAGGGTTTGCGAAGATCTTGGAAGATGCCTCTAAGAAGATTGGACCCTAGGGCAATTGATGATCTTACTGATACTGTGGAAGAAAGAATCTCAGAGAAGATTAAGGCTCAAATAGAGGAGGGTAAATCCAGTCTTAGATCTGAGATGGAGCTGATGAAGAGTGATATGATTGCTAAGATTGTAAGTGCCTTGGGTGGTATACCTAGGCATGTGGGTACTGAAGATGGTTATGAGGAAGTTTCTGAAGACTTTGAGACTACTAGATCTAATGGTATAGATGAGCAAGATGAGAGACCTAGAGGAAATAGGATTGTTTAGTTTGATAGATCTAGACCTCAGTTGAAGCTAAAGCATAAGATGGAGGTTTCTAATTTCTCAGGTACTTTGAATCCTAAAGACCTGATTGATTGGATTGGTGAATTGGAAGACTATTTTGAACTTGAGGATATTGAAGATCCACTCAGAGTGAGGATAGCACAGACCAAGCTAAAGGGACATGCTGCTCTTTGGTGGAAAGAGTTACAGCGAGATAGAGAAGAGGAGGGTGAAATGAAGATCGCTAGATGGAGATTGATGGTGACTAAACTGAAGGCTAAGTCCATTCCTGCTGATTATGAACTTGAGTTGTTTAAGAGGTTGCAAAATTTAAAACAAAAGGATATGACTATGAAAGATTATACAAAGGAGTTTTACAAGTTCACTATTCATTCTGGACATAGAGAGTTGTCTAAGGAGAAGGTGGCTAGATACATTAATGGTTTGAGATTCAATATTTAGGATGAGGTTGGTATGCTGAATATTTCTTCAGTTGAGGATGCCTATCAGTATGCTTTGAGGGCCGAAGAAAAGTTGAAGAGGAAGAATCAAGGTGGTTCCCGAGGGAAGGAGAAGCAGGATTATTCGGCAAAACCAAATGCAGAAGTTGAGCCAAAACTTTTTGATCAAAAGCGAAGGATAGGTCAAGGTGAATTTAAGGGTACTTGTTTCAAATGTCATGAAGAAGGGCATAGAGCTTATCAGTGTCCGCGGGAGGATGGTGACAGAAGAGCTACAGTTGTGGATGAGGTTGAAGACCAAGAACCTGAGCAAGGAGAGAGTTTGCTAGCTCGGTGAGTACTGATGGGTCAAAGGACATGGGAATCTTGTCAAAGGACTAATTTGTTAAAGACTCATTGCAAGTCTGGTGGAAAAGTTTGTAATGTGATTGTGGATGGTGGTAGTACTAATAACCTTTTTGCTAAGGAGATGGTTCAGAAACTTGGTTTGAAAAGAACAAGACATCCTTATCCTTATAGGATTGGTTGGTTGCAAGGTGAGCATGCTTTGGAAGTAAGGGAGCAGTGCCTTGTTGGTATTCAGATTGGGCAGTATAAGGATCAAGTGTTGTGTGATATTGTGGACATGAACAGTTGTCATTTGTTTCTTGGTAGACCTTGGTAGTATGATTGTAGGGGTATGCATGATTGTGTCAAGAATGTGTTTACAATTGTGAAAGATGGCAGGAAGCATTCCCTAATTCCCTTGCAAAAGGAAGAGGTTGGTAGAAGGAACCTGAGCATTGGTAGTTGAGTTGAGTTGGCAAACTCTGAAAGGGTTAGAGATCAGTGTGGACAGCAAACCTGTGAGACCTCGAGGATGGATACAAAGAAGTAGCAGCGGAACAAGGGAAAGAATGTGCAAGTTGAAGACTTAGAGGACATTTATGTGAAGAACCATTCAGGGATTTATGTTTTGAATCCCAGACGATGTTCTTCCAGCTATTGAGAACATCTTTTCGCACCTGGGGAGTCTGATGCAGGAGCATCCCAGGGTAGTTGGCTATCCTGCATGTTTGGAAGATTTGATGGAGTCGTGTGGACTTATTTTCAAATGTGAGGGGTTTGGTAGAGTTGGATAAACCTACTTGGGTCTTGGGTAATTGGTTTTGATGTATTTAATGGAACTTGGCATGGTCTTGGTTGCTCAGCATGGCCTAGGAGGAGCTCGGTCTTGCTTAGGAATTTGGTGCCTATTACAGGCCGTATAAGTAATTTTCCACAAAGTGTTAGAGGATGAAAATTTTAGGGATTGAAGAGGGCCTATATTTCTTCCTACAGTTTGAAGCATGAGTTCTAATTCATTCAGAGATAGGAGATATCATGATTTTACTAAGACATCAATTTTTGGCATTTAATTGTTATTGTTGGCCAACTTGTGGCATTTAATTTATGTGTTTGTATTTAATTTATGTTCAAGGCTAACCTGTGGCTTAGATTGGTATAAGTAGGGGTTGTGGGGGAAGTCTTTAGGCATCATTCATCCATCTTGGAGAAGAGGAAGAGGTAGAGGAGCAAATTTTGAGGAGAACTAGTAGTTGTGGCTTGGGAAACAAGGAGATTGCTTGGAAGGCTTGTGGGCACAAGTTTAGATCATCCTGGAGGTTTCTACCATAGTGTGGCTAGGGTTTGGATTGGATCTTGAGGGATCTTGCAAAGTTACTATTGGAATTGCATTGTATTTGGTCGTAACCTGGAAGGCCTTACAGTCGGGCATGTTGGATGAAAATATGATAATTCTATTATGAGTTTTGGCATTGTGTGGTTCTAAATCTTTGTATTGTTATTATATTCTATTGTGTGGTTATTTTCTGGGGGCTAGGACATCTCCATCGAGGATTCTCCTACCTTGCACTGCATCACTAACATTCGGTGTATGCCCATACTAGAGTTCATAAGGGGTCTTCTTGGTACCTTCAATTGTACTCAGATGAGTGTGTAGACAACGATATTGTTAGAAAGTAAAGATCCCCAAGATAACTAAGAGGGGGGGGGGGGTGAATCAATTATTAGATAATTTAACCATTCAACTGCTTTAAAAAATATAATCAATGTAGTAATCAACCATAAAAAAATAACCATACACAATTGCACAATAACACAAGATATGTTGACTAGGGAACCTCTTGAAAAGAGTAAACCCTGGTGGGAATGATGCCCACAAAATAATGCACTAATATGAAAGTTCCTTGTTAGAGGATGGACCCTGTTAGGAGTCTTATGAAATACATTCAGTACATATAAATCTCTGTTAGGAGATTTTGAATCTCTGTTAAAAGATTCTAACCCGGTTAAGAGTTTATGGAAGACAGAAGGACCCACTGCCCAAACAGCTTCAAAGCAAGATCTCTGAACCCACTGTCCAAAGGATCTTAGAATTATTCAATAGAATAATATGAAATATATTACCTCCTTCACACTGTGCCAAAACCGCACTCTCTTCTACACAAGATCACAATTCCTGATCTCTGTACTCATAAGTCTTCCTTTATTACTGAATTAGCTCTCTTCTTCACTTCATGCATATATTCGCATCTCAACTCTCACAAATACACATTAAAACAAGGAAAAAATTCCTTCTTATATACCAAACTCAAATAATTACAAATGAGTCGGTCATTAATTACAAAATAATAATTTCTACACACTACACACAAAATTCACATAAAACTGTCAGCTTCCAGATACTGTAACTTTCTCCAAACATATCCTCGAAGTTTTCTCTATGAACCACGTCATCATTAATGAATCTCCAACATCCCTTTAACTGTGCAAAATCAAATTCCATCCCAGCTAAGAGAGATCCTCTGATTTTTGAAAACGGCTACACAGAAACACTGTCTAAACACTGCTTTCACCAAAATGCTCATAACTCTTATGAATGAATGAATTTCTTTTTGTGTTTTTAACCATAGGTTAACAACACACCAAAGAACATACCATCAACTGTGCAAAAGCCAATCTACAATACAACATGTGCGCAAAATAAAATTGTACCTGCTTCATGCTAATATCCAGAATATCACTGTGTTGACATCAATGACAATCCAAGTCATGAATGCAACAACAACTGCTACAGAATGACTGCCAAAATACTTTGCATTCATTCCTAACAATCTCCCCCATTGGCATTGATGGCAACATAGATGAAAAACATCCAATGTTCCAAAAATCCAATACTGCAAGATCTCTGCAAAATATCAAATCAAATCTTGCTTCATTTTCCTATTTAGCTCTCTCATACAATCCATAATGTTGTTCATGTATATCTCTCCCCCATTGACATCAATGACAGAAATTCTATCACTAAGTCAACAACAACTTAATGTCAAAAGACACTTTTCAGAAAAATACAATAACAAGAGTCCTCATGACTCAGCTCATAAACTCCCCCATAGAGGAAGTTCCAACATCCAATCCAGAAGAAAGATAGGGCTCATATACCACTGGACGAATGCAATCATCTGCATCAATTCTCAGAAACAGGTTGGGGCATAACCCCAAGCATATCTCTCAGATACACAAATGTATGCTTAGGTAAAGGCTTTCTAAATATATATGCTATCTGTTCCTTTGTACTTATGTACTCCAATCTTACTTCTTTTTCTGCAACTTTCTCTCTTACAACATGATACTTGATCTCAATATGTTTAGTCTTAGAATGCAAAATAGGATTTTTTGACATACTCACTGTACTGGTGTTATCACAATGTATAACAACAGGCTCATTAAACTTTATTCCAATAGCCTTCAACATCTGCTTCATCCAAATAATTTGATTACAATTGTTTGCTACTGCAACATATTCTGCTTCTGCCATACTTTATGAAGTACAATTCTGCTTCTTACTTAACCAAGAGACTAATTTTCCTCCAAGAAAAAAGGCTCCACCACTAGTGCTTTTCTTGTCATCAACGCTGCCTCCCCAATCTACATCAGTATAGGCACACAAAGTAAAATCATCAGAATTTTCATACCATAATCCATTGTTCCTTTCAGATATCTCAGTATCCTCTTTAGTGCTGCATAATGTGATTCTCTAGGTTCTGCTTGAAATCTTGCTACAATCCCAACTGAATGTGCTATATCAGGTCTTGTATGTGTTAAGTATTGTAATCCTCCAATCATAGATCCATACTTTTTCTGCTCAACTGTTGGTGTCTCATCTTTGCTAGATAACTTACGTCCAGTTACCATAGGTGTTCTAGCAGGTTTAGAACCTTACATTCCAAATCTTTTCAATAAGTCATTCAAATACTTAGTCTGACTTACAAATATACCTTCCTTGCTTTGTGTTATCTGTAATCCCAAAAAATATTTCATTTCTCCAATCATGCTCATCTCAAATTCAGTCTTCATTTCATCTGCAAACTTGTCACTGGCTTCATCTTCTCCTCCAAAGATAATATCATCAACAAATATAACTATAACCAACAAACCATTCTCAATTTCTTTTGTGTATAAGTTACTATCTGTTGTTCCTTTTATAAATCCCAATTTTAGTAAATACTTATCCAATCTTGCATACCAGGTTCTAGGTGCTTGTTTTAATCCATATAAATCTTTCTTTAACTTACATACCATATCTTCTTCTTGTGTCAAAGGAAAACCTTCAGGCTGCTCAATGTAGACTTCTTCCAATTCACCATTCAGAAATGCTGACTTCACATCCATTTGATACACTTTGAATTTCTTGTAAGCTGCATATGCTAAAAACATTCTCACTACTTCAAGTTTGGCCACAGGTGCAAAGGTTTCTTCATAGTCAATTCCTTCTTGTTGTGAATATCCTTTACATACCAATCTTGCTTTGTTTCTTATCACTTCTCCTTGTTCATTCATCTTGTTTCTGAATACCCACTTTGTTCCAATCACATTCTTGTCTTTAGGTCTAGGGACCAATTCTCATGTCTTATTTTTTTCAATATGCTCCAGTTCTTCTTTCATAGCAATAATCCAATGTTCATCTTCACAAGCTTCATTAGTAGTCTTAGGTTCAATTTGAGAAATCAAACATAAATGTACCTTATTTCGAATCAAAACTCCTCTATCTAAACTTCCAATAACTTGCTCAACAGGATGATGTCTTGAAGTATACCTGTTAGGTGTCATAGTTACTGATCTTGTTCCAACTGTAGATTCTTCTCTATTTTCTTTAGTATGACTTTCATTCAGCAAATCACTTTTAGTTTCAAAAAATAATTCTATATTTTCAATGTTAGGCTGAGGTTGTGCTTCTCCATTAGATTCATAATCAAGCATTCTTTCCTGAATTTTAAACTTCTCATCAACTTTTACATTTGCACTTTCAACAATAGTCTTAGTTCTTTTGTTATAACATCTATATGATTTATTTTTCAAAGAATATCCAAGAAATATTCCTTCATCACTTCTAAGATCAAACTTTCCTATATCATCATCTCTCTTTATATAACATTTACTTCCAAAAATTATAAAATACTTAACTGAGGATGCATGTCCAAACCATAATTCATAAGGTGTCTTGTTTGTATATGCTCTGATTTGTACTATGTTTATAGTGTATACTGTTGTGTTCACTGCTTCTCTCCAAAAAGTCTTAGCCAAATCATTTTCAAATAACATAGCTCTTGCTGCTTCAGTTATTGACCTGTTCCTTCTTTCTGCAATACCATTTTATTCTGGTGTTCTAGGGGCTGAAAATTGTCTCTTAATACCATTCATTTCACAAAAAATATTAAACTCTCTAGATGTAAATTCACCACTTCTATCAAATCTCAGACACTTAATCTTCATTCCAGATTCATTTTCAATTTTGCTTTTCATGATCTTAAATTTATCAAATGCTTCAGATTTTTCTTTCAAAAATGCAATCCACATCATTCTTGTAAAATCATCAACAAGAATCATAAAATACCTTTCTCCATAGAATCCTCTAGTCCTAGTAGGACCACTCAAGTCTGTATGAACAATCTCCAGCTTCTCTGTCGATGTGAACTTCTTGCTGGGAAATGAACTCCTTTTTCTACTTTGCCATCATACATTCCTTGCAAATCATGTTAGTAGGTTTCATAATTCTAGGTAAATCTCTTACCGCAAGTGTAGTACTCACCTTGACAATATTATCAAAGTTTATATGACAAAACTTTTTATGCCATAACCAACTGTCATCAATCTTAGTTACCAAAAATGTCATCTTAGTAGGATTCAACTGAAATACATTCCCTCTGGTTCTGGATCCTTTTCCAATCAGATTTTCATCTCTATCTTTTATCACACAAGTTTCTTCAACAAACCAAACTTGATAACCCTTATCAACCAATTGTCCAACACTTAGTAGATTATGTCTCAATCCATCAACAAAGTAAACATCATCAGTGTTAGTCTTTCCATCAAGAGTAATAGATCCTATACCCTTAATCAAACAAGGTGCATTATTACCAACTCTAACAATTCCTCCATCATAATTTTCTAACTTAACAAACTTTCTTTTATCTCCAGTCATATGATGTGAACAACCACTACCTATAATCCAATCAGATTTCTTTTCAACTTGAGAAACTAATGATTTTTCTTCCCTTTTATCAGATTCAGAACTTTCTTCTTTAATTGCTACAAATCCTATTTCCTCAAAGTTATCATTATCACTGTCACTTAAATGTCTTTCAATTCCTGCTTCAAGATCTTTATCATTTGCATAATAACATTCTTTAGATCTCCTAGGTTTAAAGTTGTTTCTATACTTCTTAACTCTTTTAAGACATTTAGATGCAAAATGACCATATTCTTGACAAGTCCAACATTTAAATATTTTCTTACCATCTGGTTCTCTTTTCACAAGTAATGCAATACCTTCTTCAATCTTCTTAGCTTCCTCAGATTTAGATCTGCTACTGCTAGCATAATCTCCACTCACACTAGTACTTCTTGATAATGTAGGTCTAATGTTAAGAGCACTGAATGTTGTCTCCATTCTAGGTAGCTCTCCTGCTAATCTCAAATTCATCTCCGCTGTCTCTAATCTTCCAAGAAGAGTCTCTCTTGAAAAGTTCGATGTATAAGGTATCACTTGTTCAGTCATTTGTGTTGTTTGCTTGAATACTGGTGTCAAAGTTCTCAAAATTTTTCATATCACTTCATTCTCTGTCTTGTCACCTCCACAAGACTTTACTCCTGTTACAATCTCAAACATCCTACCAATATAGCTTCTAATAGATTCATCTTCCATCATTCTGATATCTTCAAATGCACAAATCCAATTATGTAATCTAGCCTTCTTTGCATGTTCATCACCTTCAAAAGTAGAATGTAAAGCTTTCCAAATTGCATGAGATGTTTTCAAACATCTTACCTGACTGTATTCATTCTCCGATAGTGCTAACAAAAGTGCTTCTCTTGCAAGAATGTTACACATGAATAGATTTAGCTCATCTTTAGTTCCTGCCTCTAGATTGTCTTCCTCAATGATAGTCTTCTCATTCTTTGTAATCAACCAATAACTTGGTCTTAAACATAATAGATGTGTCTTCATCTTTTCTTTCCAGCTGTCAAAATTTACTCCATCAAACTTAGGGCTTTCTTTCTTGAAATTTTCCATGGATCTCCTTAAGTTGTTAAACTTTTCTTTCAAGGACCTGCTGTTCTGATACCAATTGTTAGAAAGTAAAGATCCCCAAGATAACTGAGAGGAGTGGGGTGAATCAATTATCAGATAATTTAACCATTCAACTGCTTTAAACAATATAATCAATGTAGTAATCAACCATATAAAGATAACCATACACAATTGCACAATAACACAAGATATGTTGACTAGGGAACCTCTTGAAAAGAGTAAACCCTGGTGGGAATGATGCCCACAAAATAATGCACTAATATGAAAGTTCCTTGTTAGAGGATGGACCATGTTAGGAGTCTTATGAAATACATTAAGTACATATAAATCTCTATTAGGAGATTTTGAATCCTTGTTAAAAGATTCTAACCCAGTTAAGAGTTTATGGAAGACAAAGGGACCCACTACCCAAATAGCTTCAAAGCAAGATCTCTGAACTCACTGTCCAAAGGATCTTAGAATTATTCAACAGAATAATATGAAATATATTACCTCCTTCACACTGTGTCAAAACTGCACTCTCTGCTACACAAGATCACAATTCCTGATCTCTGTACTCATAAGTCTTCCTTTATTATTGAATTAGCTCTCTTCTTCACTTCATGCATATATTCGCATCCCAACTCTCACAAATACACATTACAACAAGGAAAACATTCCTTCTTATATACCAAACTCAAATAATTACAAATGAGTCGGTCCTTAATTACAAACTAATAATTTCTACACGCTACACACAAAATTCACATAAAACTGTCGGCTTCCAGATACTGTAACTTTCTCCAAACATATCCTCGAAGTTTGCTCTATGAACCACATCATCATTAATGAGTCTCCAACATCCCTTTAACTATGCAAAATCAGATTCCATCCCAGGTAAGAGATATCCTCCAATTTCTGAAAACAGCTACACAGAAACACTGTCTAAACACTGCTTTCACCAAAATGCTCATAACTCTTATGAATGAATGAATTTTTTTTTGCGTTGTTAACCATAGGTTAACAACACACCAAAGAACATACCATCAACTGCGCAAAATCCAATCTGCAATACAACATGTGCGCAAAACAAAACTGTACCTGCTTCCTGCTAATATCCAGAATATCACTGTGTTGACATCAATGACAATCCAAATCATGAATGCAACAACTGCTATAGAATGACTGCCAAAATACTTTGCATTCATTCCTAACAGATACTAATGGTTTCACTCAATAATGTTTGTACAACCTCTTTGTCAATCAACTATAGATCTGTTCCTTCTTCTAACTATGTCATTTTGTTGTGGAGTCCTTCGTGCAGATACTTGTCTTTTGATTCCATTTTTATTGTAGAAGATAGTAAATTCATCAGAGATAAATTCACCTCCTCGATATGATATTAAATATTTTAGTTGTTTACTTATTTCCTTTTTTAATCTAGCCTTATACCATTTAAATATTTGGAATGCATCAAAATTTTATTTTAAACATATTACCAACATCATTCTTGAATAGTCATCAGCAAAAAAAATAAAATATTGATCTCCATAATAACTTTGTATTCTCATAGGACCACAAAGGTCAATATGAACTAATTCCTAAATACCATTAGATGAGTAAGACTTTCTTGAGAAACTTGATTTTTTCATCTTACCAATCTAACATTCCTTACATGTCACTTTATCAGGTTTTCTTAATTTTGGTAGACCCCCAACTCTATTCTTTTTTCTCACCTTAATCATGTTGTCAAAATTTACATGATAGAGTCTTTTATACCATAGTCATACATCCTCAATTTCAACAAACAAGCAACTCTTTGCAACAGTATCATGATAGAATACATAACCTATAGATTGTTCACTGGTTCCAATCAAATCTCCATCAACACCATAGATCTTCACTTTTCTATTCTAAAATTCTAGTTAGTGGCCAGTGTTGTTCAGTTGTGCAATGCTCAATAACTTATAGTTTAGTCCTTGAACCCAATAAGCATCATCACATCTGATCTTTTCATTTAATATAATGGATCCTTTACCTTTTAGAGAACATGGAGAATCATTTCCAAATCTAACAAATCCTTGTCATACTCTTCTAGGTTCTCAAACTTATCAATATCACCATTCATGTATGATGTGAGAAACCACTATCAATAATCCATGGGTCATTTTTTATAACATGAGAAATAAGGGCTCATTCATCTTCATAGCCCTCTTCTTTTGAATCTTCTTTCATATCAACATAGACAACTTCAAAACTTTCTTCTATGTCATCAGATTCATCGTCGGTTAGTCCTTCCTCAGCTAGGTAGCATGATTTCTTTCCTTTGTCCTTGTAGTTTATAAACCTTTGGTATTGGTTCTCCTTATCACTTTTATCATCCATGTCATTGTTATGACATCTGGATTTAATGTGGCCAATTTTGTTACAATTAAAAAATTTCAAAGGTAGTTTACCTTTATATTTTCTTTTACCTTCTGGTAGCGTCTTTTCCAGCAGTGCTTCTAACTCTTCTTGTTATTTCTCTTCAGTTAGGATAATGTCATTTTCACTTCCACATGAACTATTGTGAATCTCTATTTCTCTTCTTTAAGCTCCAATACTTAAAGATGATTTAAAAGTTATTTCAATAGTCGATAGACTGTTATCATAATTACTTAGCTCAAATGTAGTCATCTTACCAATCAAGGCATCAAGAGTAACAACATTATTCAATATGGATCCCAGTTCCTGAATATAAGATACTCTAATAGCATACTTGGATAAAAGAGTTCTAATAATGTTACTTACCACTTCTTCACCAGTTAATGTTCCACCAACACCTCTAATGGCACCAACAACTTCCTTAATTATGAAACTATATTGAGCAATGTTCTCTTCTTCTTTCATTTTCATCTCATCAAAATTTCCTTTGAGACTGTCAACCTTTACTTTTTGTACATGCAGATCACCTTCGTAAACAAGTGCAAACTTATCCTACATCTCTTTTGCAGTAATATGGTCCTTAACATCATTGAATTTAGCATCAGTTAGGGAAGAGGTAATTTCAATCATTACCGAGTTTTGTTCCTTCTTTTCTCTTATCTAATCAACTATCATAGCTCTAGGAGGTGGTGTAGTGTGGTCATTATCTAAAAGATTGAGTACAAAATCTCTAATCCAAAATAGGTATAACCTCATCCTATTTTTCCATGTAGAGAAACTTTCTTTGTTTAACTAAGGTACTTCTCTCCTATACATCTTTAGATCTTTTACTCAAGTCTTTCAAAATTTTCACTTTAGAGTACCTAGCTATGATACCAATTTTTGGATTACAAAGAAGGGGGGAGCAAATCAGTAATCCTTGATTCTCTTTACCTTAAAAACTTCTTCTAATTAAATTGGTGTCAACTCAATTAGACACAATTCAACATTTATCGGTCACAACAGTAAATTAAATATATTAATCAATAATAACAAACACAATAAGCATTCAACACATATAATACGAGTATTTAACGTAGAAGCCCAGCTTTGGGAAAGACCACTGTGGGAATTGTCACCCACCAAATCATTCACACTTCTGAAGTGAGCTCGATTAAAAGACAATCTGGTTAAAGATTACAATACACATTGTTAAATATGGATTGGTTAAGGGATTTTCCTTATATCTATTAGGATTTTCACATTATTAGGAGTGGTTTGGTTAAAGTACTTCAAACACTCTTTAGAATGTTACCATTTGCAAAGATTTTACAATAAGACTATTAGGTCCACTCGGTTAAGAGAATTCTCTATTGCAAATGTCAATAAGCAACAGTTAATAAATTGACCTATAAATCTGCAACTATCCTTTGCATAATCAGATCCTTTGTGCACTTTTTGTCTCCATTTCAATATTTCACTTTCCACTGGCTTCAACACTTCATCCAATTCTATTTTCTGACTAGAATTCACCTTTTCCTTCTTCACTGCTTCAATCAGTGACTTATCAACCCTTTAACTTGTCAGCCATTTGTTCATACAAATTCATCCTTTATATAGACATTGTTTTTCCTCTTAATCGCCTTTATTTCATTTTCTTTTGATTAATCTCAGACGTCCAATTCATTTCACAAAATTATTCACTATATACAGATCTTGGTAACACATTTTATCATCACGTCAAAATGTGAAATTTCTTGGAGCTTGTTCCTTCTCTTTTTTCTTCTTACATCTATACCATAGATCATCACCTTTAATTTCTCTGATTGTAGATCTCTCCAACTAACTCTTCCTCATCATCAAAATCTTTAAGCTCATCATAGCTCAACATTAAATGTCGTTCTGATTCTTGTATTTAATTTTTTATCCTTTCTCGGTGGCTCACTCTAAATTTTGGTTATCTTCACTCTGTGACTAAAATCTTCTACTTGGTGTCTTGAGTTCCTTTTCCTTTAGTGAAACTTTTCTTCCTTTTACCTAATGACTTTTTCTTGCTCGATAGCCAAACTCTTTTGCTTACCAACTTGACTAATCTTCATTAACGACTTGATATAATCATATATTTGGTAGAAAACAATTATATCAACATAATATTAACATTGTCTGGTCTGTATCAGTTGTCCGATTAAGTTATTCATCTTCTCAACATTTCACTTCTTCTTCTTAACACATTCAACTTATATCATACTCTGAATGATATAGAAACACAATATAAATCATATATAAATTGTTTGACATCAATGACAAGATAATAACTAATCTAATCATTCTACAATATTGTATTCCTCTTATCATAATCGGTCTTCATCATCATCACCATCAGTTATAGTAACATTTTGTTTATTGGTGGAACCAACAAAATTACAACTCCACTAGGGAGATGAGATATAAGAAAATTTCGTCTATCTTAGAATCTCTAGTTTAACTTGTCACAATATTACCCAATTAATTTATCCCATCCAAGTGACCAACATTAATGGTCACTCTTGTAGGGAAGAAAATTTAATTTTATCTAAATTTTTCTAAGAATCTTTGGTGTTATTTTTTAAAATCAAAATCCAGTTAGAGTCAAGGAAATATTGACCATCTGAAATTTATTTCAAATCTATATATTCTTAGCTTGGAGAAAGTTTACTGCAACTAACTTAAAGACTTTTTCTGTGATTCTGCTGTTGAGGAACCCAGAATGATAAAAGTGTGGTGGCTCTGCACTGAAACGAAACTAAGATTTGAAGAAATGCTTTAGATTTCTAGTCAACAAAAAATTAAACAACAAGTTCAAGTTTACTGTAGGTATTCTTAATTTATGAAAATATTGTTCCTTAGCTAGTGAAGTATGTCACTAAGAAAGGATTGATAGTGTGATTTCTGTATGCTTCTCTGCTGCAAATTTTCAATTGAAGTGTCTTCTGAGAAGCGTCTTATTTATTTTCAATATGTAACTGCATAGTTGATGAAAATACAAATTGAAAGTGAAAATATATTATCAGAATAAGATTTCTTATGTGGTTTCTAAAATGTATGTCAATGCATTGTCAAGCATAAAAAGAACGGAGGGTGAATTAGTAGTCTCATTTTATATCAAATTTTTTGTTACATTAAATGATGTCCCTATTTGTTTCATACCTCAAGAGTCCACATGTATTGACTCGTTTCTGAGTGTCTATGAGCCTAATTCAATTAATTTTCCTACATCCTTGAAGCAAATAAGTAATGGTAAAGTTATAGAGTGGACAGGTATGGTTGAGAGTCTCAAATCTAGATATGCACATATCTTTGAGCCTTTTGACATTTTTAGTCAGGAAACCATGCGTGAAAATGATAAGAATGTATCAATTCCTAGGCATGGTTCCTATGTGATTGAGAGTGATGTTTGGGACCAAAAAGTAAGCAATGATGGTGCAAGTATGAGCAATTGTTATGATACTCTGAATGTGCATGAGGATGAGAATATAGAAGGTTTCATTCCTGCATTATAATATGCATGTGTTAATAAATTCATTGAGTTTTCAGATTTAAGTTATAATAGTAGAAATATTTTGAACCTAGATCTACAAATAGATAATAATTGCAGCTCTAATGAGCATCAAAAACATAAACTACAAGAAGGTGTGGATGAAGATGATGGTTCACTAAGTTGTGAACAGATTTCAGATTTGTTAGATGAGAAATATCAGAGGTGTGCACTTTGGTTCCCAACTCATAGGAAGATCGACAATGATTATATTCTTGGTAGCCTACTATATGACACATGCACATTTGATTCCCCTAAGATGATTGGTTTACAAGATGACAATGCACATAAGATTATTTTTTGTTGTTGGTGGTGTAATAATGCTTTATATGATGAATATGAAGATGTTTATGCTGATGTAGATTCAAATTTTAATCAATTTTGGATAGAAGATGATAATGAAGTTTAGTATTCAATAATACTCCAAGTCAGATGACCTTAGATGATGTGGAAAATGTGCAAGAGAATATGAGGTATGTAGATGAATACACTTTCTAGCATATGGATTTGCAGTTATGAAAAGTTAATGTGTATGAGCTATTTTATTTTCATATATTCAAATATAGTTTTCACGATGTGAGTGACTTACGTGAGTATTCCCTTGAGAGCCTTATTTTTGACATGCAAGTAATAAACATAATGAAGTTTATGACTCCAATTGTATGACGAATAATGAGTTCTCCTTTCATCTCGGTAATGTTTTTACATGTGGCATTGAGTTTAATAATGATGAATGTTACAATGAGTATACTTAAAAAATAGAAATTAAGAAGAATATTTATTTCATTCTTATTTTTACAATGAATCTGTACAGGTACATATACATCTCTAGATCCTACAATCATGTTGTGTGCCTTATGCATACAACTACATTATCTACAGGAGAGGGAAGTATCCAAAATCAGTTTAGGAAAGAATCATAAAACAGTTTAGGAAAGAATCAGAAATCAAGATAGGAAAGAATCAATCCAATATTGCAACACTCCCCCTCAAGTTGGTGCATAGATGTCACACATGCCCAACTTGCCCAAAAATGTTGAGAACACTCGACTTGAAACTGCTTTGGTGAGAATATCGGCCAACTGATCCTTTGATCGAATTGTAGGCAGCTCCACAATCTTCTCATCCAACTTCTCCTTAATGAAGAATCTGTCTACCTCCACATGCTTTGTATGATCATGTTGAACCAGATTATGAGCAATATCACAAGCTTCTTTATTGTCACAATATAGTTGAATTGGCCGCCTAAGTAGACAACCCAAATCTATTAGGAGAAGTCTTAGCCACAACGCTTCACATACTCCAAGTGCCAAACCTCTAAATTCTACCTCCGCACTTGATCATGCAACAACATTCTATTTTTTGCTTCTCCATGTAACGAGATTACCTCCTACAAAGGTGAAATAACCTGAAGTAGACTGCTTGTCATCTACTGCTCCAGCCCAATCAACATCAGTATATGCATCCACACTTTGATAATCCTCTCTTTTAGTGAATAAAATTCTTTTTCCACGAGCAGACTTCAGATACCTCAAAATGCGCATAACCGCATTCATATGTTGCTCTCCAGGATTATGCATAAACTGGCTAACAATACTCAATGCATAGGCAAGGTCCAGCCTTGTGTGTGCTAAGCACATCAATCTTCCTACAAGTCTCTGGTATCTTCCTTTATCAACTGGTACCTGATTAGACTCAATACATAACTTCAATCCTTCTTCCACTGGTGTATTCGCTGGTTGACATGATAACATACCAGTTTCTCATAACAAGTCTAAGGCATACTTTCTTTGAGACAGAAAGATCCCTTTATCAGATAGAGACACTTTGATCCCAAGGAAATATTTCAAGGGGCCGAGGTCTTTCATTTCGAATTCTCTAGACAAGTAACCCTGTAGAACCCTCCTTTCTTCAGGATCATTTCCTGTAACCACCATGTCATCCACATACACAATAAGTGCAATGATCTTACCTTGCTATTTCTTTAGGAATAAAGTGTGGTCGGAATTGCTCTGACGATAACCAAAGGCTCTCATAGACTTTGTGAATCTTCTAAACCATGCCCTCAGAGATTGTTTCAACCCATATAATGACTTTTGTAATCTGCACACCTTCTGACTATGTATTTCTGGTATCATGCATCCAGGTGGGAGTTCCATGTAGACTTCTCCGGACAACTCTCCATGTAGAAAGGCGTTCTTCACATCAAACTGTTGTAATGGCCAACCCAAGTTCGTAGCTAGAGACAACAAGACATGTATTGTATTGATTTTAGCTATAGGTGCAAATGTCTCTATATAATTGATCCCATAGGTTTGGGTGTACCCTTTTGCCACCAGTCTCGCCTTAAAAAATTCAATTGTACCATCTTCTTTGTACTTCACAGTATAAACCCAACGACATCCAACTGGTTTCTTTCCTGGTGGACGGTCAACAAGTTCCCAGGTTTTATTTTCCTGCAATGATTTCATCTCCTCATTCATAGCGGCTTTCCACCTTGGGTCAGCTAAGGCTTCCTGCACATTGTTAGGAATAGATACAATAAATAACTGATTTACAAATGACTGATTTGATTCTGACAAATGATGGTTAGACACATAATGACTCAATGGATATTTAACTTTACTAGAAAGTTTAGGTTCATATGTGGGTTTAGGGATACCTCTGGTGAGATGTTGTGGTAGCTATTTTCTAGATGGTTCAAGAACATCCTCAGTAAGCAATTGGTGTGGTGTATCGACTGCCTGTGGAGTGAGGGACTTAGATGGAGGTGGAGCCACAACATCTATTTTTGGATGTTCATCACTACTTCGATCCAAATTTATATCATACACCTCCAATTCACCCACTTCTTGATTAATAGGTTCAGAGAGTTCCCCTTCTTCAGAGATGTCCAAGTTACCCACATCTTCAGAGATGTGATCATCATAGTGTAGAGTCTAAATTTCCTTCTGGTACTCCCCCTAAAGTTCAGGCTCAGAGGAAAAATACATCGAGTCTTCGTGAAAAACTACATCCAATGTAATAAACATTTGTTGGGTTGGGGGATGATAGCATCGGTACACCTTTTGATAAGAAGCATATCCTAGAAAGACACATCGCAGCACTCGAGGAGATAACTTTTTGCGCTAATGCTTATGGAGGTGTACAAATGCTACATCAACAACCATCTCTTGACCTTTTGATTGTCTGCATACCACTTCTCATATCCATCATCATTCTCGGTAGGTGGTTGTGAATTACCACAAATGAAAGAGTTTCTCCTTCTCAACAATATGCATCTCCATGATTTGAGACCACAAATCATAGTTTGTTCATCGAGTACAATCCCTGCATTGAAAGATGAACCTTCGGATTGAATAATAATGGGAGCAGATTTGGTCTGAAATACTTCCAAATCTAAATCGCCCGTAGTTCAATGAAGGGGAACAACTGATTCAAATTTTCAAGCTCTGATACCAACTTAAAAAAATAGAAATTAAGAAGAATATTTATTCCATTCTTATTTTTACAATGAATCTGTATAGGTACATATACATTTCTAGATCCTACAATCATGTTATGTGCCTTATGCATACAACTACATTATCTACAGGATAGGAAAGTATCCGAAATCAGTTTAGGAAAGAATCAAAAAATAGTTTAGGAAAGAATCAGAAATCAAGATAGGAAAGAATCAATCCAATATCACAACAAGTATGATGCTAATTTTAACTTATATATGTCACAAATTAGTGAGCATTTTAAAGTTGTTTGATTTTCAAATAAGAAGAAAAAACATGTTTGATTAGGCATATGGAAGAGAAAGTTTCAGATTAGCTTGAGAGAACGGTGATGGAAATTTTGTTTATGATAGGGATAAGTTGAAGCCATCATTCGCTTAATGGCCTTTGGCCATCTAATATGGTTTTATTTTTTCAAACGAAAGTGGTAGAAGGCAGAGATAACTTATGACTCTACTACCAAATGAAATTAATGAGTGGTATGTTCCCCAGATATCTGAATACACGTTAGTCGATGACTAAATATCCCCGACAAAAGTCACTGTTGGTGCATGCAAAATTTCAATAAAATTGAAAGACACCAAGTTAAAAAATTTCTAAAGCATCTAAGTGGACCCTTGAAACCTATTTGAAAGGCCTAGTTTGAGAGCATATGAATCATATGAATCAAATTATCAATGACTTTATGCAGATTGGCCTCGGAAATATATTCTTCCCTTTTTGTTGAATATATTTGATCATCTACAGCCTCCCATAGTAAGATTGGATCATTATTTCAAGTACCCATTTTGAGTGGGCCACAAATGTCGGCACTTTGCACATTTTTAGTTTTAATACAGGTGCCCACTTTGGATGCATATATCTTGGGCGTTATTGAGTTTCCTTCCAAAATGATTATTCCTAAGTGTTTTCATTATAACTTTCAGTCACCATGTCCATTTTCAAGCCCTAATGAATCTGTTTGCTTGGTTTCCTAGACCTAATGCAAGTGCATTTTTTATTGATTTCCATTCTGCACCATTATCAATCTTCAAGAGGGCTTATTTCTCATCTTAATATTTTGATGTCTTCTTACAATCATGATGAACAAGTTGGTTTTTAGATTCTGTGTATGAAAAATTTATTCCACACTCAATTACAAAGCCTCTAAATATGATTTGCTATTTTTGCAAAGGAAAATCTAAACTAGATTTATTCAAATTTCAGAGTGCACAGTGGTAGATTTCTCTGAGAGGCCAACTTTAAGGGTTAGTATTTCCAAGCCAAATAACTTTCATGATGAAGAGATTGATTCTTTATATTGTCTGTATCTAAATTTACCTCCACATTCACTAACAAATCTTCAGGGCTAGATTTGCTATTTTTACAAGGGCGTATCTAAATGTAATTTATACAGTTTCTACATTTACATTTCTAAAATATTTTAGGATGGTCATTTTTTACCCCTAATATTTAGAGTACAGAATTGAATCAAGAAAAATCATTTTTCTCACATCTTTAGTATATTTGAATGAATTGGCATGCCAAAATGGCAGAATCTTAGAAGGAAATTTAATGTTTTTTCAAGTTGTATGTAGGAATTGTTTCAGATGAGTTTTGTCGGGTGCAATTGCAGAATGAATAAGATGGCTTACTTTAGGCATTTAGATTTCACAGCCCTTATTCTGTCAGGCCATTCTTGCTGGAAACCATGCTTACATATCAGAGGGCAATACAGTCTTCATTTTTTTGTGACCACAGGCAAATGTTTGATCAGTTTTTTGAGGTAGTTCTAGAGGCTAATTATCATATTTTGATCATTTTTTAATGGATATTAAAATTCTATTTTAGTGACTCCCCTCTTGGTAATTTCTATTCCAAATGCATTCAAGGTTGTGATTAGACCAGTTAGATATGAAAATCAATTTCAAAATGAATTTTCTTGTAAGCTCAGAGACCTGGCATAAGTACAAAAGAAGCTAAAGTTGATTACTATTTTAATCATTGTGATTTAATTTATAATATATCTTTGGATTAAGGTATTGAAAAGAAAATATTTTGAATCATATAAGTGATTTAAATTTTCCATTAAATATGCCAAGATGAAAACAAGTGCCACATAGTGACTAGTACTTGCCTTTAGTTGTAGTTTTAATTGTATTAGTCTATAATATTTAGTTAATAGTTGTGTTAAAGTTTAATTAGAAATATACTTAATTCAAATATGTAAAATAATTTTTGATCTTTTTAGTTTTGTCATAATTGCAATTTTAATATTAAATGTCTATGTAATTCAAATTTTAATAAATATAATAAATAAATGAATTCATAAATGTAATATTATTATTACATTTTAAATAATAAAGAGCTAATATAATTTACTTAATTTTATATATTTGATATTAAAATATAAAAAATTATAATAAGAAAATTATTATAACTATAATATAAAAATTATAATTAATTTATAAAAAAATTAATTAAAATAAACTATAATACAATATAACTGTCACGGGCTTTGGGAGCAACCCGTGCGGCATTGGCAATTCATCCAAGTCAGTAGCCAAAGTAGCCAAACTTGTCCGAAATCCAGACTACGCCTACACCACAAATTAGATCTAATCCATCCCAATTAAAACAATGAAAGCAAATGCAACAGAACAATGCGGAATCAAGACAGTCCAAATATGTTGGTGAGGCAACACCTCAGAATCACTTTATCAATCACCACGATTACGAAGTCGAATCGAGCTATGTTCAAAAACACAGTCGCCTCTAAAATGAATGCATCAGCTAATAACACTTAGCCGAACCGCTTATTACAAAATGCTTGTAGAGCGCTGCTCAATACAAAGCTTCAAGAACACAATGCTATTACAAAGACTGCTGCAATTCGCAAGTCTCTACTCCTTGACGCTCCGAATTCGCACTCCACTGCTGCTACTCCATATATCTGAAATGAGCATGTCGCTCTGCCTTTATAGAGAGCTTGCCCCTTGGGCAATGCTTGGCGGGAAGATAGGTCTGCACCCAAAATTACAACGGCCCCAAAATGAAATGCGATGCCTCAACCCATAATTCCAACGGATGCATAACAGCTAGTTCAACATTGGCAATGCTGAAATGTGAACTCATGACTGTTAGCGCAAATGAAGCCCGCAATCACCGCCACCGCTTCGATGTTGTCGGCCCTCAAAAGAATTCCGCTCTCTAAGTCCATTGCACATCAATTTAATTCTCCAAGGCAATGTCAACATGGAAAAATATTGTCACATCTTAAGTCGCACCAATGCATCCTGCAAAAGTCGGCTTCAAAATTGACACCAAGGCTAGACCCGTTACAATAACACTCTTCTATTCTTTTATTTTTAACAAATACATCAAATAGATATTATATAGATGTCTATGTTTATTTTTAAAAAAAATTAACTTCAATATTTATATCATAACAATTATGGCTTAAAAAGTGGAGAAAGAAACAATCATTCCTAAATATCTGTGTATAACACTTGAAATCTATTAACCAATCATAATGAGGAAAAATATTTTTTAGAATTTAAAAACTTAAATAATATGCATGTAAACTTTGGAATAATAAAATAAATTTGAAAAATTAAAAAAAAACATAGTTATTATTGGTTCATATGATTGTTTTTAATAATTAGTTAACTAGTACAATCCAAAATTCATTACAATAATACTATGCCTTACAAACAAGTAATAATAAAGTTGAAATCATTTAAATCTTTTTAATTTAAATGGGCATTTGAAAGTATTTTGAACATTAGTGGGATATATTTTAAGTGTATGGAAGGACCTTTCTCAAGTTCGCGTGGTTACAAGCTGTACTCTTTCATAGGTTTTCCAGGTTGGGTAGCGGGAATGCGACGAGAGAAAATGAATGCTCAAATATATTAGTTGCAGAGAAGAAAAGGGGTGGACCCTTTATGCCAGGTGGAAAGAATTCGTTAACTTGTAGGGGTAAATAAAAAGTGTGGGAGAGAGTTGCGAGGATGCGAGGTGAAATAATTTAAAAGAAAGTATATTAATCCCCTTCCACCGCATCCTCGCAAGGTGAAAAGGTAACTACTGGGAAAGTTTGCGGGGTCCGGGCTAATGAAAAATGTAACATGAAAACTTTAACATTTATTAACGGCAGGAAACTAAAGTTTTCAATAGGCTTTTCAGCATTCATTTGTTCCTTGGAAACCGCACAT
The DNA here is from genome assembly GCA_027943335.1 of Chamaecyparis obtusa. Lineage (NCBI taxonomy): Eukaryota > Viridiplantae > Streptophyta > Pinopsida > Cupressales > Cupressaceae > Chamaecyparis > Chamaecyparis obtusa. Next base: position 237,536 of record BSBK01004949.1, on the reverse strand, counting down.
TGTATAAAAATCTTGCCTAAAACTATAGTCTTGGAATTTTTCCAGAATTAATCTGGCGTAATAAAATATATATTCTATTTTCCTATTCGCTGCTACCATTTTTCCGGGTAGTCTTTTTCTTTTTCCATGGAAAATATTAGGAGAAAATGGGATGTGTGTTGCCAGCCTGAAAATAGAGGGAGGGGGCTAAAATCAAATGCTTTGGATTACGTTTCAGAAGAAGGCATTTACAGTTGGCGGTTACACATGGCTATTGCATGCGTGTGTTCCCTTTTCAACATGAATGTGAGGTGTGTTGTGCCTACCTGATTCCTCATTCTTTTCATTTCTTTTTGTTTTACTTCTCAGCAGGTTAATATGTCTGTAATTTAAGCTTCAGCTGCTGCAAATGCGCCTTTGGCTTCTACCACACTTTCAGGTAAGCCTATATCTCTACAATTTCTTCCGCTTTTCAATTAAATGCTAAAATTTATACAGTTCTCAACATATTCCGGGAAAATAGAAATGTCTAGCTCGCTTTGGAATAGCTGTGCCCGACTTACCAGAGTGGAAATCCTTTCATTGTTATTATTCAATTCTTCCCGCTGTGCTCAGGGCCTGCTTGAGCTCTTCGATCTCCTTCTCTTTCACCTGCCTGCAGGAGTTGTTCTATCTTATTCTTTTCCAGCCCACATATCTTCTGATATCTCCCTGCATTCCCAGGCTACCATCTCGTTGGTTTGCTCTGCCAGCGTTTGCTCTCCAATCTCATTTTTCCCGTCTCCAGAGATATCATCGTAGGAGAATGGTCACTGATTTGAAGGTATGGCTTATTAGGATCTGGAATGCAAGAGGCTAGATGCAGCTGCTGCTTCTCTATATTCCACCGAGTGACGAACTCATTTCTTCCCACGTGGGAGAATGCAGGCTTGGCCCATTCTTCCAATTTCGCGTCCGTTTCCTGCTGTATCCCCTTCAGCCTCTTGTCGATCTCAGCGGTGATGGCTTTGGTAGGATCCTTGAAAGCAAGCCCATAGGACTTAATCAAGGATATTGGCTGAGTACTTTGGCTAGCATCCATTTGAGTGTTTTTGCTGCGCAGCTGCAGCACTTGCAGTCACATGGACTGATTGCATGGGTGAATTACTTAAAAGGTAAAGAAGGAGGGGAAAGGTCTCGAAAAGGAATCGGGATGAGTGGAAGCTACGTGGGGGGTGAAGTAGGAATAGCATGAAATGGTGGTTAGTGATGTGATGGAGTCTGTAATGGATTCTTAGAAATGGATTCAAAAACGAGGGAGAGGGGTCGGGTGGTGCATCAGCGTCTGAAAACACTGGTGGTACCACCGGAGGGCTAGCAGTAGATCATGCTGCTGATGGTGAGACCTGAGAATCATCAGGCTTAGTGGTTTGCACTTGCACCCTTTGCGTCCCTGGCCGCTTCGGAGATGTGCCCTGGTCGACACTCTGACCTTGTTTTAGTCTACGAGTTCCTGGTTCTCTTTTTCTTGGCCCGGCTGGAGGTGCTTCTTCTGGGTCCGAATCGGCTCATCCTCCATCTCCGGTTCGGGTGTGTCCAGCAATCCGGAATAGTCGGATTTATCCGAGGTGCTTGTGCTGGTGACCCGAGCCTTTTTCCCCTTCTTTGACTCTGTCTTTTCTGCAGGAAATGAATCCACACCTGTAATTGGATCTGTTGCCTTCAATTGCTCGACTGGATCCCTATATATAGTGGGGCGAATGGAACTGGACGAGGTAGCAGCTCAGACGCTGCTGCCTTCTCTTCTCTATGCTCTGCTACTGCATGTTATGTTATTGGCTATAGTTTTAAGGGAAACCCAGGCCTTTGCGGTGGTGTTGTGCACAAGCGATGTTAAAAACAGGGATGCAATGGATATCATTGCAGACTAAATAATAATTGGAGAGCAATAAGGTTGCTGCTGCTTACATGCTAGACAATCTGAAATGTCATTTGATTTAATAAAGACGTTATTAATTAGCATGGAATAAAGATGTTGGTACAACTTTTCTTATAAAATTTAGACATATTTTTATATTGTTTTCTATTTGGCCGAATCATTTTTTCTTGTCTTAGTGCCAAACAAATATTTTTATAAGGTTTTTGAGTTTGATTCTTATGTATTCCTCTGAACATTCCAGATCATAATTCATGATCTGTATGATCTAGTATCAAGATGTAGGAAGTTAGAGAAGGGAAATTATGTTTTCGCCTCACATTCATCAATTAATTCAGTTTTCAGAAAGCATGCAAGGACAATTTATCCTATAGTCCATATGAATTTTACTATTAATATCACATTATTCATTTATATTCCTATTTTCTGGTTGGCTATTGGCAATTTTCCTAGTGGTTTTTTTCTTTTCCCTATTTTAAAAAAGCTCATTTTCTTAGTTGATTTGCAGGCATCATGCATTGGTTTAGCTGACATCATAATAGGAGTGTAAGAACAGGGTAATTGACAACAAATATTATGACGTTTCCTCTTCATTATGATTCACCCACCACCACCATTATGATTATTTTGCTTGGGATAATGAGATAATGGAGAGCTATCTTTTTCTGTTATTGTATTTCAATCATTCATTCAAACTTAAAACCATCAAGCATCATCCTTTCCATATCATAGTTATCTATGTAGCTACAAAGCCCTGTTTGGTATTGTAGGTACATGTAAGGTGAGTTTTGCTTATTATCCTAAATTTTTCATAGGATCTCTATAAATTTTCAAAGGCTTTTGATATAGTATTGAGTTTATTTTGTGTTTGATATATTTCACATAAATAATTTCACAACTATATGTAATATGCATGATATTTGCTTCGCTAAAATTAAATTGAAACCTTATGATAGCGTAAGCCAGAAGTGTCCATATATTGATGTAATTCTATCATAATTTATTAATATTACCTTCATTTTTAACGATGTCATTAAAATCTTGCAACTTACACCTGTGTCAAATAGCAATAGCTAAGCAAGTAATGATTTCAAAGTAATGAATTGGTTAATGAAACAACAAAGATGCATCTCAAACAAAGCCCATGTAGATACTAGATGCACACACTTTCTCTTGCTCCCCCACCTCAGGCAGGGACTCCAGCTATGCGCAGCCCTTGTTTTAATATGTATCCTCTCAGATAGGGTTAGGGTAGAATTTGTGGAACACGTGAGAAAAATATGTACTGAGCACAGGAGTGATATTTTTCACAGTGGCTATCAACGTTAAATCACATTTATTTGATGCCTCTGTAGAGTGACATTGAAGTAGTAAATTGAGGGCCTCCAAACATGCAAATGATGTAGATTTGTCCAGGCGGAGTGAAGAATTGATTTGATGTTCTGCACATAGAATGATTAAGTGATGCAAAGCAGGAAACTACATAGACTTGTCAAACAGGCTTTATAAACTTTCACGTTTGTGCGATCAACAGATGCAAAAACAAATAATGGAGCAAACTTTACAAGAATCCTTCATGCTTGCGTGTAAACCATACGACATCGATCAATGCATATGGTTTGAGTGTTATGGTAGGTTTGTTTTAAAAACGTAGGAGAACAAACTGTGCACCCAACCATTTACATGGCTCAATGCATCGTGGTCTCATCGTTCTCCAGTAGACAGAGATGAAATGACTGCAGGATATGCACTAAATAGACTTGTTGAGAAGCCTTAGAAACTAGTAAGAGCCATATGAAATGGATAGATGGATAAAGTGTATAAGTTTGCAAGAAAATTAGAAGAAGGGTGATGTAGAATGTTTACTATCAACTAATCCCCCTAATGGATGCCACCTCGGAGATGTGTTGACTATAGGGAAAGCACTAATCCTCTTCAATAATGTAGCAGACAGAAGTAGTGCCAATGTCAATGGGAAATTTTTGATAAATGTTATTGAGTATGCTTGGCAGATGCAAAGCCATTTCAAATACTTTTCTACATCTCTTTTATTTATGCCAAACTAGGAGCATGTGAACATAATATGACAGGACACACCAAAATGGATTCATTGATTGATTATTTCAAAACTTTGAAGCAAACGCACAGCAAGAATGGTGTTGTTTCTTACAATCTTTGATAGTGATTATTGCTGCTAATAAGAGTCATTTCAAAGCACAGTAAGGATAAGAATCAAAGAAAAAACAACAGGGGCTATTTTGTTAGATATTAAAATAGAAATGCCCTTTCATATATGTTTCTGAAATGATGGAAGCCCAAACAGAGTATTCTTTTGGTTATGTAAAACGTCACAAATATTTATTATCTCGTGAAATATTTGTTTACAAAAGGGTATAAAATTGATTTATTGAAAAAAAAAATATGTATTTCATGAAGGTAAGAGAACAAAGACCAAGTTTGACTTGAAATTGATCTGAAGTTGGGATGACATTGAAGGTAACATCTAAAGTTTTGCCACCAACCTCAGTAGGAAATGAAATGGAATGGAACCATGGGAAGGATAAAGAAAACCATTGGAAGTTTGTATCATAACATCATATCGATCATAGAAATCACATTGTAATCCTCTACTATAAAGATATTCTTCAATTATCACATTCACCATGCAAGTGGGATCAATAAGGACACCACGAAAAGGGAGACCATCAACCCTTGTGATAATGTAGAGGGGAACATCAGGTGCTTTAATTGTCTTAGTTGAATCAAAGGTAATTTAAGGTTGAGATGGAGATTTAGGTTTAACTTGCTCAAGTTGGTTGACCATATGATTAGCTTCATTAATTTTGTCATCATAATTAATGCAAGGAGAAGAAGAAGAAGAAGGTTTGGTAAGATCAATGGTATTAGTTGAAAGAGAGAACAAAGGGTTAGTGTATATTTGCAAATTTTGGTACGAAGGAGCCAAGGATTTGTTTCCTTGATCTTTTTCACCTTCAATAGATATACTATTAGAATCAATAAGATCTTGGGTAATAGTTTTTAAATGGTAACACTTTTTTCAGTGTCATGACTAGGTTGATGATGATATTGGAAAAGAGATTTGTGATCAATCTATATGGATTGAGGTTTGGATGTGGCATTGGGTTGTATAGGAGGAAGTGTTAAAACATGGCATTAATTAAGTTTAACATCACATATTGTAAAGATGAGTAAAGCTGAGTAAAATTACGAGTAGGTTTAAAGATAGATGACAAATGAGCCACACCTTTGGATGTTCATGAAGTGTTTCAGTTTCTGAAATTTGTTGAAATTTTTGGATGTGGCATCACTCTTATCAATGGAAACAAGAGCCATTGGATTGGCTCTCTCAAATTGACGCAGTCAAGTTGGAGAATCCAATTAAGAACAGTCTGACCTTGCAGCCAAACCAATATGCAGCGGAATAACACAACAATCACAACAAATCTGATATAGAACATAAATCTTTATTCATCAAATCACTGATTACATGCAATGTGCCAGGCTGTAAGGCCTTCTCAATTATGGCCAGATACAAAAAAAGCAACAGTCTATAAGATCTCGCAGGATCCAAATCTTTTCCACAACATCAGTACTCAGCTAGCCCAAGTCTGCAACACAGCACACTGGCAGGCACTCATGAAAGATCTAAACTTGTACTCAAACTTCCAAGCAATCTTCCTTCTCCTAAGCTCCAAGGCTACTAACTCTTCTCTCCTGAATCCTCCTAATCATCCTCCCCTAAACCAACTACCAAAACATCCTATAAATACTGATTCCCAGCCACAAGTCGGTTGATGAAACAATTAACCCCTACAAACAAATATTAAATGCCAAAACATCAGTCGGCTCTCAAATAGCCTTACAAATAAATAAACTCTCCAAGATGGCCTCAAACAGTCATCAGATCTTCACAGAAGAATCTAACATGCCAGATCTAGGTCCCCACATATACAACGGTCAATCCATAACTCGAGGAGCATGACCCAAATCAATGAAACCAGTTGGCCAATCCAATCCATCCAAACCAACCAAGTCAGTAAGCAAGAACACCGAGCAACATAGAAATAATTGAGCACCAAAAACCAACCACACCAAGCATGACTGAGCAACGTAGTTATCATCGAGCACCAGGAGTAACTGACGCCTTCAGTCACTGAGCGTTCTTCAGAGACCGAGCACCCCAGTAACCACAATAATCGAGCAACCAGTCTCCCAAATTGAGCAAGTACTCCACCAACTAAGATCAAAACTAACAATCTACCTTCAAAGACAAACATATTTTTGGTTGATACAGGATTGCCAAGAATCCTAGGATGCTCTTGCATCAAACATCCCAAGTAAGAAAGATTTTCTCATAAAGAAATCAGGAACGCTTCAAGGGAATAAGAACAGGTATGACAATTTTTTTCTTCACCCATATATCCTTGTGTCCTTCATTCCAAGTAGTCTTCACTTCATTACTTTCTCCCTGCAACAAGTTCTTCTGCTTTCCACTTTTCTTATCTTTTCAGTCGGCAACTGATAGCAGCCGACTCTGACCACTACCAATCACATCAGTGCCTCGGTAAGGTTCATCCTCTCTGAATTCATTAATCAACACAGTATCTTCAGCATCTCTTTGTCTCATAAATATCACCATCTATTGTACTATCTCTATCAAAAAGACCATCTCCCTCTTGATCTCCACAAATTCTTTAGTTATATCATTCTCGTTCTCCTTCAAACTAGACTTTGCAAGAATAGGTTCATCAACCCTATGCTTCTGAGGTTTGTCACTGTCACAAGGACAACACCTGATGACTCTACATTCCTTAGTCCATGTTTCCTGTAAAGGTATCAGCTTATGTTGAGCTCCTTCATGCCTAACCACATAAGTGTTAGCACGACCATCAAACAATACATTTCTATGAAACTACCAAGGTCTAGCGAGCAACAAATGACCATCATCCATGGGCAATACATCACACAATATCTCATCCTAGTAAGATCCAATCTGAAAATTAACCAAGCAATGTTCTTCAACTCTAACCTTAAAACAATCTTGTATCCAACTAAAGTGATAAGGATTAGGGTGCTTCCTCCTTTCCAAACTCAATTTACTAACCATTTCTTCTGAAACAAAGTTCTCAGAACTGCCACCATCAACTATGACATCACATACCTTATTCTTGCATCTACATCTAGCTCTGAACAGATTTCTCCTTTGTACTGGTTCATGGACACATACAGCTAACCTCCTAGTGATAAGAGTCTCACCTTTCTCATCAACATTCACAATATCCTCTTTAGCATCCAATGCAACTCTCTTCTTAGGATAATGAAAACTTCTATGACCAACTTCACCATAGTTATAACAAGTACTGGTGAACTCATTCTTCCACCTTCCTCTCTGTCCACTGTTGAAGTTCTTAGTGCCTTGACCACTGCTAGATCCCACATCAGGCTTAGGATTCTCTTCAGCGACTGTCTCACTAGTCTTACAACCTCAATTCCTATTGTTATGTCTTCCTTCAAACATCTTATTCAGCTTATCTTCAACCTTCATTTCCATCTGATAAGTATCTCCTATTGTTGTCATCTGAATAGTAAGTAACTCTTCTTGAATACTAGGTCTCAAACCATAGACTTACCTAGCAACCCTTTCCTTATCAGCTTCAGAATGACCAGTCCTAATCAGGGTTTTGTAAAACTCCTCAATATATTCCTATACCAATTTGTTAGTCTGCTTCAAAGCTTGCATCTTCTTAAACATGTCCAATTCATAACCCATTGGAATGAATTGCTACTTCAACTTGTCAATCATTTGGTTCCACTTAGTTATCTTTTCTTTTCCTCTTCTACCTCTTTCCAACTAAACTTCTCTCCACTAGATATTTGCATGAGCCTTCAACTTAGTATTTGCAAATCTAACTCTATCAAGATCTTCTATTTCTTCATACTCAAAGTACTCATCAATTGCATTGATCCAATCAATCAATTCTTCTGGCCTAAGGCTTCCATTAAATGCAGAAACTTCAATCTTAGGTCTTTTCCCAATCTTAGACATAGCTTTAAGTATTCTATTCTCTTCTGGATCTCTAGCTTCTTCTACAACTTCTTCAAAATGATCTTCTTCCTCAGTTTCATCATCACTATCCTCTTTCAAGGTAGGCTTCTTCTTTCTCAATTCCTCTTGTAGATCTTGCACTTGTTTCTGCAAAGCCCTAAAATCATCAATACTGAATTCTTCAGCAGCTTCTTCTCTAAGATCTCACAATTTCTCCTCGGAGGCATCTTCAAATCAAGATCTAGATTTAAGCACACAAAATCCACTCGGCTCCAACAAGAACAGACTTTGCTCAAACAAAAACAAACCTTGCTTCCACAAGATCTACTCTTGCTCTAATACCACTTGACGCAGTCAAGTTGGAGAATCCAATTAAGGATAGTCTGACCTTGCAACCAAATCAATACGGAGTGGAATAACACAACAATAACAACAGAACTGATATAGAACATAAATCTTTATTCATTAAATCATTGATTACATGCAATGTGCCAGGCTGTAAGCCCTTCCCAGTTCTGGCCAGATACAAAGCAAGCATTAGTCTACAAGATCTCGCAGGATCCAAATCTTTTCCACAACATCAGTAGTCAGCTAGCCCAGGTCTGCAACACACAACACACTGGTAGGCACCCAGGAAAAATCTTTAAACTTGTACTCAAACTTCCAAGCAATCTTCCTGCTCCTAAGCTCCAAGGCTACTAACTCTTCTCTCCTGAATACTCCTAATCATCCTCCCCTAAAACAACTACCAAAACATCCTATAAATATTGATTCCCAGCCACAAGTCAACTGATGAAATAATTAACCCTTACAAACAAATATTAAATGCCAAAACATCAGTCGGCTCTAAAATAGCCTTACAAATAAATAAACTCCCCAAGATGGCCCCAAACGGCTCCAACTAGTACAAAAACAACAATATATGACCAAATAAACTACCAAAAATTGTAGATAAATGACCAAATTTAGTCATGTGACTAGTGGTAGTTTATTGCTGGTCATTTATCTCGTGACCAAGTTTATGACTAAACTATTTTAGTCATTTATTTGGTCATTGATTTGGTCATATATTTAGTCGTTTATTTGGTCATTTATTTGGTCATTTGGTAGTTTATTTGGTCATTTATTTGGTCGTTTATTTGGTCGTTTATATTTAGTCTTTAATTTAGTCATATATTTAGTCATTAATTTAGTCATATATTTAATCATATTAGGGCATGATGATATCAAACCATCATCCTCCTACTTGTAAAGTAGGTGCTCTTCCATTGAGCTAGTACCCTTTAAAGAATAGTCATACCATGTATACTAGTACTTTCCATTAAACACGATTTTAATTTTTTTACATCTATAGTTCAAGGGTAGCAAAGCCTAAGGGGAGGATGACTAGTGTCACTTTAAACTCAATGGTGAAGTTTTTCAATGTGCAATATAATAATGAAGTGAATTGTGCCATTGGAAAATACATTACATGTGGCTCTTTCCCCTTATTATAATGACAGGCATATATCTTTAGGGGAAACCAGTCACATTAAATAGAGATAAAGTATGTACCAATGATCATACCTTCTACATTTTCACTCATAATTAACTGTTGCACCTTGATTGTTCCAAATGACAACATTGGTTACAACATTATATTTTGTCTCTGAGACCTTTAACTCATCACACTTGTAGTTACCTTTAGTTAGGAACATACCTCCTATCAAGAAAGGTTGACCTGAAGAACCTTTCCTAAGAAGCAGGCTATCAACACAAAACTCATCTATTAAAACACCTCCGTTAGAGGATTTAAATATCCATCTATTCTTATATATCAATAGTACAAGTTTCCCATTTGGTGCAATTGATACAATCCTTGCTCCATCAAAATTGGCATTTGTTGAATCTATGGATGAAACATGTGTGTGATCACTTTTTTTTGCATTCTTTGGTGCTTCAGTCACTGTATTAGTTTCCTCGTTAAGTTTAAAGTATTGTATTCTTCCAAAAAGATCAGACACCATTACCAATTTAGTTCTTTTTGTCACCATATCAGGGAAAATAGCCATTGAATTTACTGTCCCTATTGACAAAAATCCATGATATATAACTTTTAATATATTGAGATTCAATGAGTCAACAATCACAATAGCATATTTTTCCATCTTTTTCAAGATACCTTCTCCATCAAGAGCAGTAGCTTCTTTGGTGCTTGCTCCTACACTTTTATCTGCAATAACCTCACCGGCATGGCATGTTTGTGCTTGCCCTGCATTAACACAAGTTCAAGAAATGCATACATACCTCTGAGAATTGGGAAGACAAGACAATACAGATACACTACCAACCCATGGAGGCATTTTCTGCCTATGCCTACAGTGCTCAGAAAGGCTACTCCATGTACATAGGACACCATCAATACATGCGCTGATCAAAGCTTTGCTGATTTCAGAGGGTGAGCATTTTTCTACCAAGCTATGCGTCTCTTTGTGATCGTTACCTAGTATGCATATTGCTAGACCAACAATAGATACAGTATGGCCACAAAGCATTGCTACTAGCCAAATTTCCTGCTACATTAAAGTGGTAATCAAGATGTCATCATGAAAATTTATCAGGAAAGAGACAAATTTTGGCAATTATACACTAGCATATATAACTATAATTAAATGTTTGCTAATGGAATATTAAAGATTAAAAATTAGCAATAGATGTATCATAAAATTCTTTTTTTTTGGCTTCACTAGTTTCTTCTTTGCTAAATTTTTTACATCAGAAAACAAGTCATCCAGTTGTTCAAAATCAAGATAAAGAAACTTTCATATAGGAACAAAAAAGATGGTGAAAGTTATCATGCTGAAACTCTTAAGGCTGCAGATACCATACTCACCCCACACACTCAAATAATATCTAAAATTGCACTCAAATAAGGCTTTCCCAAACAAGGGACTCAAAAACTCCACTATAACTATATACAAATCTGGCAGGCAATCCCTCTTATTATAGTGCAACAATCATTTTTCTTTGCTCACTAAACTTTTTGAAGTCATTTTCAAGGAGGAAATAGGAGAAACTTTTTGAAGCAACTTACTCTTTTAAAATGCTATCACAAATGCCTCCAATGTTCATAACTGTTCTAAAACAGTTGGAGGATGTTTATTTACATTGTAGAAACTCAAACCAAGGTGTGAGTTGAGTTGTGCAATCAAATATTGAAGAAATATACAAAAAAACTGCATTTTTTTCAATGGATCACATAGTGTGACCCGAAACATTGATGTTCAAAAAGAGTCTAAATACAAATGAATCCAGAAGCATACAATTGATATTTACATGAATTGTGGAAATCTGTTACCACTAATGTACAAGCATTTCATATAGCATGTTTAATTGTTTATAAAATGACATGTAAGTGTACTGGTGCACTTTTTTCAAGCTAGTGATGCTTGGCTTACACCTCACCCTTTTCTTAATATATACTAGTTCCAACTTAGACCATTAGATGGGTTTGATAGCTTCAATCAAGTATGGAGTTTTTCCCACCTTGGCACATGCATTTAAAATGGAATGTGCTGATTGGGGGATTTATCCAACCTTAAAAAAGAGAAGGGGGTTCACAACTAGATAAAAATATTCCTGTTAGAATATATTATAGAAAGAAATGTTTACTTGAAGTGCAAAATTCCTCCAATGACACTGCTAAAAGCAACAGACAGTTAACAACTATTTAAAAAGAAAAGGCTTGTATTAAAATAGTGCACAATGAAACATGGAAAAACATGCTATACAAATATATCACTCACATTTTGCATTCCTGCAGTGCTCACTCTCCTTGTCATTACCAGCCTTGTCAATCCTATGTAAAATGGTGAATGAGAAAAAATGCAATGTAAATATGGACCCATGCCCCAAACTAGTCATACAGAGCTTAAATATAAAACATGGCAATACATAGATCAAGCCTTGCATTTTCCTTTAAAGGTGTAGAAATCAAAATCCTAGTAACAAAAATACATGAATGAAAGATCGAGCATGCAGCTAAAAAAACATGAAAAGTAAAGGCATTCAATCCAGTGGTCTAGATTACACAAGAAGACATACTCTAAAGTAAATTTATGTAACAAAAACCAAGATCAATGCAATCCAATGCAACAACTAGACCATTTTCTTTTGATAGGCAACAACTCTGAGTTTGATTTAAGGTGTCTATAAACTACTCGTCCATTCATATAGTCTGTAGTGTGTTTCTTGGCTCAGGTCAACATTATCTACTATTTTCCTAGGCCTCTTATTTCTCAATCCACTAATTTGCTATGACAGGCAATAAGCGGTGTAAAGCCTCCACAAGCCTAGCCTCTTCTCCCATTACAAGAAATCCTTTCTCCACTTCATTCTCATCACAATCATCTTCTGGCCATCCCTGTACATAGTAATTATCTGCAGTGTGCCAACTAGAATGGTCTATGAAGACAGCTATCAATATCCATTTACCCTCATCCACCTCCACTGAAGATATTCTATAAAAACTATCCCCCTGTATGATCAATTTCCTAAATGCACATAGCATGATGGCTTCCGCATTTGAGGAAGGCTCCTGCCGCAATGTTGGGTAGCGATAGAAGATTTTCTTGTTAGCAACGGGACTGACAACATAGAGATTTGAGAAGGCTAACTCGTTTAAAAGTGACTCCGCATCAGGAACTGCCTCTGTACATATTATTAGTTCTTTAGGCCATTTCTGTAAAATTTAATAAATACATTAGAACGCTTAGTTAATGGAAGGATTTAAATGGCTAGCTTATTTATGATATTGATAGTAGTATTTAATTGTGTAGTTTTAGAGTCAAATCTATTGATTCATATTTGATTAGTAGTAATTTGCACAAATTATCTCTCATGAAAATGAATGTTTCACTTATTATTTGTTGTATCTAGGTGATGTTCAAGGGTTAAAATATTGGAACTTCATGAAAATAAATGGTCCATTTAGCAGTCATTGCAAGCTAAGTGGTCTTGATCTTTAAGGAAACTCTATGATTAATGTGCTTAAATCAGTATATCACTGAAGTAGGGGTGGGTGGTTGATTTGAACATCCGCTTGTAGAGATTGATTTCCCCCTATCCGTATAGAGATGAATTCCCCACAAGGTGGGGTGGAGGCTATCCTTGGGTAGGCATGTTACGTTAATACATAGTGCTAAGATGGGTGACTTCCCAAAAAGTCCCAATACTTCACTCCTATGAACATCTCCTCGATACAAAAGTGTTTAGAGGACTATACAATTTCATAAGAGATGGACTACTCATGAAATATTGATCAATAAGCTTGACTCAAAAATAACACTGTTAAATCCTAATATTAATATCATAATTTCACATAATTTGAAACACTACAGAAAATACCTCCTTATCAATGCATCAATTATTTATGTAAAATTAGAATTTCTCATTTAAAAAAATTGCTATAATCCATATGCCTATTTGTAAAACCAAAACCTTACAGAAACAACCAATATATTAACTACAATATACCGGTAGGTCTACCAGGCCCACATTAAACTACACTATACTGATTACAGACACAGATCTACCCAGTAATATATTAGCACAACATATTGGCTATTTACTGTTGGACTCCATCAGTACTCAGTAAGCTCACAATACAACAAAAAATTAATACCTCTAGAAATTATAGTTACCTGTATTGTTTGAATGCGAGGTCCAACAACAGAAACTCTTTTAGCTACAAGCTGCAGGGTCTTCAAGTTTTTTATCTGCTCCAAACTTTCTATGCTTGGCACCTCCCAACAGGAATAAGACACCAGCAACTCCTCCAATGATGAGCAGTGTTGTAAAACTTCTACCCTCTCAACTTTGTTGCGACCTTTGAGTTCAAATTCTTTCCGACAGATGTAAATCTGCAAAGCTTGGAAGGCTGTTTAACTCTGGACAATCAGTTATCAGCACTTTCTCCAACAATCAGCAGTGTTGTAAACCTTCTATTTTTTCAACTTTGTTGCGACCTTTCAGTTCAAACTCTTTTAGAAAAGTCAATTCTGCAAAACTGGGAAGCTTATCTAGCTCTGGACTGATCCTTATCTTCAGCGTTTGAAGGTTTAGTACTCCACCAATACCCGTTAAAGTTTTCAGCATTTTACAATCAACCAATTCTATGTCTCTGACTGTGATTGGCAGGGTTTCGATCTCTCTTAAGTGTTGATTATCAAAAAGATGGAGTTAAAAGACAAGGACAACAGTCCTCAGAAATTGAAATTTTGGGCACTCTCGTGTTGCTTAGATGTATTTTCTTGAGGTTGGACAAACAAGAAGTAAATGCCCCCCGCGCAAAATGGAATTCACTGATTGGGCAATCAGCTATTATCAAATATTGTAGATTAATGAGATGTGTAAATGAATTTGGTAAGCAGGTTAACCTGGTATCTCTTATATGGAGCTCTTTCAAGGAGGCCTGATTTGTGATGTGAAAAGGCAACTCTTCCACTTTCTGGCAGAAAGAAAGGTCCAAATACTCCAGCTTTGTCGTGTTTTCTAACACATCTGAATTTAAGGTAAGCTTGCTACACCAGGCTAAATTGAGATGTTGCAGGAGTGCCAGTTGCTTAAAAGAAGATGGCAATTCATTTAATTTGTAGGAACCATGCAAATCCACATGCCGCAGATATTTCAAACTGCCAAAACAGCAAGGTAGAGATGATAGCATTGGGCAATAAATCAATTCCAGGTGTTCCAGCGATAGTAGCAAGCAAAATTCCTCTGGCAGTCTCTTTATCTTCCCAGCAATGACCGAAACCTTTTTCAAATGCTTGAGATATCCGACTGACTTTCGAAATCTATGGAATCTATCGCATGAAATGGTCAGCTCTTTTAACTGAATCGGAGCCTGCAGCCAATTTTCAAATTAGTTAAATGGAAAGGGTTGTAGATTGTATTAAAATAAATTATAAGAATCTATTGTTTTGAATTATAAATTTTGAGAAATTTGGTTCAGTATTTCTATCGTACATTTGCAATTTAACAAAGATGTAACTTGTGATATAACATTTAACGAAGAATCAACACGCATCAATAAAATGAATGAAGAATACTGTAGAAGATGAGGACTCTAAATTCCTTTGGTGATGGTTCTTTCAGATAAGTTTGAAAAGAAGATTGATGCAATGATAGACATTTTGGGTCAAATGCTCGAAATGAAGCAAAATAACACAACTGCTCCTAGAAAGCAGATTGATTACACACAACGAACATTTGTTGAATCTGATAATAGCCTTCTAAGTTCCAATTTCATTTGTAGAGAAGAACAAAAGTCAAAACCAAGGATTGTCAAAAGAAACAAGATTCAAAATTCACATCACTTGGCTGATGTAATAAACAAACACAAATCAAACTCTATTTAGATTATTTTGTAATGGATTCCAAAGGCAATCCTAATGATCAATCATCAAACAAAACAATATGTTGGCAGTAAAGATGATCAAGGTGCTAATGCAGATCACATAATGAAATTATTGGGCTTGATAACAAAAAAAATGGAAGGTTGACTATTTAGTATTTTTCTCTGAAGATGGCAATCATATTCAAGTTGGCACTTTTGGTGTGCAATGCAATTGTAATACAGAGACCAACAGTTCACCAAATTTTAATTACTGAATCAAGTGATAAAAGAGGAGAGCATTCATATTGAAGAAAACATATTAGATGGATTTGACAAAGTCTCACAAGACTGTTAGCAAAATGCTAGCAAGGAAAGTGAATCAAATTTTCCCATACAATTCAATATTCATACAGATATTGACAGCTCAATAGGCTAATGTGTTTGGGTTCAATATACATTCTAAATTTAATGGAGGTGAGGACATACATAATTTAGCTGGTGTAAAGGATAGTTGTACTTCTGAAACTCCCGGTGATCATTTTGAAGAGCAAAATCTAGAATCTGAGAATACTGAGTTATCTGATGAAATGAGAAAAGAGTTCTAAGATATTTCTAAAACTCTTTAGCCAGATTGGTTACAGAATGTAAGAACCTCAAAAACCAAAATGATACAAAAACATTTCAGAAAATATCATTGCATTTAATGTCATATATGTGTCTCGTGCCTTTAATCCTCATATTAATATATGGAAAGCTCCCTTTCCTGCTTTGTTTCAAGAGATATCCATGAAACTATTTGAAGGTTGGGCCAACCCAATCAATTCTTGGTAAATTGAATTGATGCCAAAAAATATTGATCTTCAGCTTGCTGCTTTCTTTACTTGGTTTCAAATTATGCTATTGCAAGATGTCCTTTTGTTTGTTCTTACTGAGGATGAGAAATCTTATCTTAAATTATGGACCTTGCCGATTTTGAGCTCTTGGTTTTGTTGTTATTGGGAAATACAAGTACAGAATCCAAAAGAATATTGGACAATGAATTGTCCTCCTATCAAAAAATGGTATCATCCTTATACCATTAAAAGATAGCAGAGGCAAATATATAAACAACTACTCTTCAGGGACATCACTGTGGTACAAAATTGGACATAACCAAGGCAAGTAGAGAAGCATACATTGGTGCAGAATTTCCCATATGAATTGTTGATACAGGCTACATGGTGCACAGAAGATTTCAAAGACAGAAAAATATACAAGCACAGCTGATAATATTGATATTTCTCTATGATAGCAAATCATCAAGAAAATAAAGTGTTTCCAGGTAAGAATTGTACCAGAATCACGTACAGGGTTGAACAGTGTGGAATTAAGGTTTGATTTTTTTGTCTTGATATCATCTGAATCAAGTTGCATGTACCCGAGACGATTCCACATTGGATGCGAGTGGCTTTCATGAAGATTCCGGCAGCAACAAAATTTTATCTACATTTTTTTTTAACTCTTACCTTTCTTAAGCCCAAAATGACCATCCAAAAATATCTTTTAGTTGCCAATTGCCATTTAAAATGAAAACCTTACCATGTGTGACAAGGAACTTGAAAATGTGGGATAATTTGTTATAAATGGTGTCAGTTTTATTAGTTGTTCATTTTTTCCTAAATGAGCTCAAAATTCAAATAAACAAACACTATAGTAGATTATTTTACCTTCGCACCATTTGTATTGTTTAAATGGGAGTGTTTTGAAGCTGTGAAAATTTTCTTGCCATAAATATTCTTTGCATCATTTGTAGATTATTGTTTCCAAAGGAAGGGAGATTACTGTTTCCAAAGGAAGGGTTTAAAGTTGCAGAAATTTCCACATGAGAAATCTACACATCCAGCTCTATGCAATGCACTCCAGCTCTTTGTATTGAAGTTGGACCTTTCACATTTGAATTCTGCAAAACTTCAAAGAATGTTCAAATATGACACGGCATCTACTTATTGAGCATTGGACAAAAAAGTCACAGAGTTAACACTCAGAGTCTTTAATATGACAGTTCGTGAATTCAGTTCCTGAGACAATAACAAACTCAATACTCTGAAATTGGAATCTTGACAAGAAAGATTTGTCATTAATGGTGGAGGTTAACATGAAAATACAAATCATGAGTCACTCGTGATTTAAACTGGTTCCTTGTCTTTGCAAAAGACCCTTAAATATCATACAACTCATTCACTCAAGAATATTTTATTCATATAATTAATGAAGGTAAAACTAAACATATGCTCAACCACTCCATGTAGCATAATAATCCCAAACAAGAAGTAACAAAGTTAATCACAGCTACAACAAGAAAACAATAAAGCAAAGATATGTTTACAGACGAAAACAACATAACTTTACAAGAATAGACCAATACCAGATACGTCATATTATGAAAAACCAAAAAATTGAAATTCGTGGTAGTTAACCTACAAATAGAAAAAAAAAAAAATTTTAATTTTATCCAATTATAAAAGAGAACATAACAATTTTCATATTGTAAGAATTGTAACATTTAAAACTAAATCATAATAAAATATCGAAAACATACCATTCAAACCCCATATGACATCATTTGCATCCCTACGATCCTCAAATTCAATGAAAGCAAAGCTAGGTGGTTTCCGAGCTACCCCACACACTGGAAATTGTAAGAGGGGGTGCACAGAGGTTATAAAAGGCAAACGTCCCATGCATTCAAGTGTGAAATGAATGTGAATTTCTAGTTCAGTGTGATTACTAAAATATTAAACATTGTCAGTTCACCAAGAAAAGTTCACACATTAGAGATAAGTCACCAAATCTGAATTGGGCACTTGATATTTCAGAATTCCTGCTTCCATTACGTCAATAAAAAAAAAAAAACTTTAATGTGAGATTGTCAAGTAGACCAAGCTCAAAGTTGAGGAGATCCAAAACACTATTTGTAAATTTGAGTTTTCCTCTGATCTAAAAATCTAGCACAAAGAAATATAAAGCAATCACCAAAAAAATTCAGGTCAAGGGCCTTGTAGATTTCTAAATTCTAGCTTTTCATCTTGAATCTCCCTACAATAGAATAAATATAGAGACTATCCTCAGTGATCCATCGCTAGTAATGTCTAAAACTCTTACAATAACTCTGAGGCAGATTCCATTAAAGAAGAAGAAATATTTCCACACAGATGGAAATGAGTTGCGAAAAATAAGATTTAGAAGACTAGCATGGAGCCATGCATCAATAGGGTCACATAGAACCGATACCAAATCTCTTTTATTAAAAAATGTCTTCCTTGGAAATTTTCCATGAATTCTGAAATATGGATTTTTCTAATTAATTTTCAAATCTCTAATTATGATACAAACTACATAATGTGTTACTATAAAGTTGAAAATTTTCTTATTTTGCGACTTTTACATTGTAGTTTTGCACTCATTTTGGCATCCACGCCCTTAGTAACAATCAGGCATCATTCAGCCCACTTACTGACCTTTGTACCAAATTAGAAGTGTGAAACCTGGAGAAACAACCTTAGAACTAGGCTCCTTTCAAATCTAGAAAGTGAAACAGTTGAATCACTCAAGTCACTAGCATCTCCTTGATGCTCAAATCTGGAAAACATCACCCCCCAATGCTTGTGTCATGTTCAAAGTTTGGGTTTTGGCTCTATAAGATCATTGTAACCCTAAAACTTACTATGTCTTCCAATATTATCTTGCACAATCTCACTTATAAAGCTAGCTTTTGGCTCATTTGATAAGGTTCATTGGATTCACTTGATTTTCACTCAATTGATCACCCTATTCTTTCTTAAGTAATCCGAAGTTGTTTATGTTGGTTTAGCTCTAACCAAGTGCTAAAGTAGAGCATAAACATAAGAGGATGTTATATTAGAGACTGGATGCCCCAATTGTGCCACAAAGCCATTCATCACCTTGAATCCTTCTCCTCTCGTCATTCCCCTCCCACTAATCCTCCTATTTCCCTCCAACCATAGCTTCATCCATTTCTCCCTACTCCTTTTATGCCATTGCTCAAACCTTTAGCATTTTCTTACTATGCAGGTTTAAAATCCTTCCCTTATTTCTTTTCTTTCTATTTTCTAAATCGTGTGATCTCCCCTACCGTCTTTCCCTCATCACCTAGGGTTTGTATTCCAAACATTTATTCTTCTGCACACACCACAATTGACACCTACGCTATGGTTCACATAATCCAAACATTCCTATGTGCTATTGTTAAGGTTGGATAAAGCCAAATAGAGGACTGAATGAGTCAGTTTCCCATAAAGCACACTCAAAATTTCTTGTCCCCAACTTTCGTTGGTTAGATTTCTATTCTGGAGCATGATGCTCAAATTTTGCATGGATAATGACACCTGAAAAATTTAACAAGCATTTCCAAAAATATTGAAGGCCATTGGGATCATAGACACCAGCATCCAGAAAGACACCAACTCCCAAGTGCAAGAAGCAACACCCATTTTGAAAAGTGCATAGATTCAACAGAAAATTTCCAAGTATACGTTGCTTGGCCTTAATTTTTTATTAGACATGTCCTAACATTTTTATCAGCTATTCTCCAGTTGCATTTTTTACAACAAAGAAATTTTTAAATGCCCTCATCAAACAATGAAAAGTGATATGGATTTGGAAATGTAGGTAGATTTTGATTGATACCTTAACATGCCAACCTTCTTTTCCTTCCTCCTTTTCCTTGCTCTTCTTCTTGACTTGAACTAATCCAAACCGACTGAGCCATAAATTTGATGAATGCCCTTACCTCCTCCTCCCATTCACCCCATAGGGGCTTTCTCGAAAGAGCTCGACAAAGAAACCCCTATTAGGGATCCACAGTTTCGTGCAGGATTGGTGATGTCGTTACCTGGAACACAGTAAAAGGGTTACAATAACCCAATCTGATTTTCCCGCTTTGCCAAGTCTATCTTATACTAAAAATTCATTTCCCACTATTCCTCCCCTTCCATTTATGAAATATTAAATTGATATGATATAGCTATTAATATAATTTTTATATTTATTATTTCAAAAATAAATCTAAACAATTATTATACTCTAAATTTTAAATTTCTAAAATTATTTACATAATTTATAATCATATTAATTCTCACGAGGATAAGAATACTAATATTTATATTGATGGGATAATAGAGAGTGAATATAAAATAATTGATATAAAGTTTACAATCATATACATGTCAAGTAATTATTTTTTTCAATAATAAATTTAAGTAAAAATATAATAAATAGATGTGTATTAGAGATATCAACTTTAAGATGCTACTCTAACATTTGAAATATATATAATATGAAAATGAAACTAATATTTTTGTATGTATTTTTTATATAAATTTATTTAAGATATTTATATTTTGATCTTAAAATTATTTGATAATAAATATATATAACATTAAATATATGTATATAATTTATGTCACAATAGAGACCCGTGGATTAGAGGAGTAATAGTCATTTATTTGGTCATTTTTATTTATCTAACCAATTATTTAGTTGTGATTTTACCAATTATTTTATTTCAATTAATTTCATAAAGGTTTGATAAAGATATTCTATTTTTTGTGTAAACTATCAAACTCTTGCCAAGGGTAAACAGTGAATGAACAAAAAAAATAGAAAAATTTATTTCATGTTCATAAAGCCCTCAGACTTGGTTAGATAATGGAAGAGGGTCTGTATTTTATCTCTTCATGCTTGCTAGATTCCATGCACTGTAAAGGTGAATAGATTTTATGAATCAAATTCAAAAGATAATTTCATGTTCAAGGTTTAGCAAAGATCCTAGCTGATGGATTTTGACACTACCCCTTTCAAACACAAGTTCCAAGATCATGTCAATTCTACTAGTGGGAGATCTAGTAGAAAAGCTAGCAGCAGAGCAAGCACCAGTATCAAAAGACTCTGTTACTTTTTTCAAGCATTGGATCCCACCCAACTTCCTTCAATATATCCTATTGGTGAATACAAATTACTATTGAAATACAACTTCTAAGTATATAAGTCTATGATATTACTGAATGTTAGTATAAAGGAGTAAATATCATTCATTTAGTCATTTTTTGGGGGTGACTAATTATTTAGTTATTTATTTGGTCATTTATTTAGTCATTTATTTGGTCATTTATTTGGTCATTTATTGAGTCATTTATTTGATCATTTATTTAGTCATTTATTTGGCCATTTATTTTGTCATTTATTTGGTCATTTATTTAGTCATTTATATTTTTCTGACCTTGTGATATTACCCGATGACCAAATTAGTCATTTATTTGGTCATTTATACTTGTGAATTGTAAAAAATTAGTATAATATGATCAGTTTTAGTCACATGACTAAAATTTTTAGTTATGTAGTCATTTATTTGTTAAATTATACTAGTGGATCACCTTCAATAGATATACTATTAGAATCAATAAGATCTTGGGTAATAGTTTTTAAATGGTAACACTTTTTTCAGTGTCATGACTAGGTTGATGATGATATTGGAAAAGAGATTTGTGATCAATCTATATGGATTGAGGTTTGGATGTGTCATTGGGTTGTATAGGAGGAAGTGTTAAAACATGGGCATTAATTAAGTTTAACATCACATATTGTAAAGATGAGTAAAGCTGAGTAAAATTATGAGTAGGTTTAAAGATAGATGACAAAGGAGCCACACCTTTGGATGTTCATGAAGTATTTTGGTTTCTGAAATTTGTTGAAATTTTTGGATGTAGCATCACTCCTATCAATGGAAACAAGAGCCATTGGATTGGCTCTCTCAAATTGATGCAGTCAAATTGGAGAATCCAATTAAGGATAGTCTGACCTTGCAGCCAAACCAATACATAGCAGAATAACACAACAACAACAATAGATCTAATATAGAACAGAAATTTGTATTCATCAAATCACTGATTACATGCATTGTGCCAGGCTGTAAGGCCTTCTCGATTACGGCCAAATACAAAGCAAGAAATAGTCTACAAGATCTCACAGGATCCAAATCTTTTCCACAACATCAGTACTCACCTAGCCCAGGTCTGTAACACACAACACACTAGTAGGCACCCATGAAAGATCTAAACTTGTACTCAAACTTCCAAGCAATCTTCCTGCTCCTAAGCTCCAAGGCTACTAACTCTTCTCTCCCAAATCCTCATAATCATCCTCCCCTAAAACAACTACCAAAACATCCTATAAATACTGATTCCCAGCCACAAGTCGGCTGATGAGACAATTAACCCTTACAAACAAATATTAAATGCCAAAGCATCAGTCAGCTCTCAAATAGCCTTACAAATAAATAAACTCTCCAAGATGGCCTCAAACAGTCATCAGATCTTCATAGAAGAATCTAACACGCCAGACCTAGGTCCCCACATGTCTAATGGTCAATCCATAACTCGAGGAGCGTGACCCAAATCAATAGAACCAGTTGGCCAAGCCGATCCATCCAAACCAACCAAGTCGGTAAGCAAGAACACCGAGCAATAGAGAAATAACTAAGCACCAGAAACCAACCACATCAAGTATGACCGAGCAATGTAGTTATTGTCAAGCACCAAGAGTAACTGACACCTTTAGTCACCGAGCATTCTTCAGAGACCGAGCACCTTGGTAACCATAGTAACTGAGCAACCAGTCTCCCAAACCGAGCAAGTACTCCACCAACTAAGATAAAAACTTACAATCTACCTTCAAAGACAAACATATTTTTGGTTGATATAGGATTGCCAAGAATCCTAGGATGCTCTTGCATCAGACATCCCAGGTAAGAAAGATTTTCTCATAAGGAAATCAGAAACGCTTCAAGGGAATCAGAATAGGTATGCCAAATTTGTTCTTCACCCATATCTCCTCTTGTCCTTCATTTCAAGTAGTCTTCACTTCATTACTTTCTCCTTGCAGAAAGTTCTTCTTCTTTCCACTTTTCTTATCTTTCTGATCGGCAACTGATAGCAGCCAACTCTGACCACTACCGATCACATCAGTGCCTTGGTAAGGTTCATCCTCTCTAGATTCATCAATCAACTCAAGATCTTTTGCATCTTTGTGTCATAAATATCACCATCTGTTGTACTATCTCTGTTAGAAAGACCATCTGCCTCTTGATTTCTATAAATTCTTCAGTTATATCATTCTCCTTCTCCTTCAAACTAGACTTTGCAAGAATAGGTTCATCGACCCTGTACTTCTGAGGTTTGTCACTGTCACAAGGACAACACCTAATGATTCGATGATCCTTAGTCCCAGTTTCCTATAAAGGTATCATCTTATGCCAAGCTCCTTCATGCCTAACCACATAAGTGTTAGCATGACCATAAAATAATACATTTCTATCAAACTACCAAGGTCTATCGAGCAACAGATGACCAACATCCATAGGCAATACATCACACAATATCTCATCCTGGTAAGATCCAATCTGAAAATTAACCAAGCATTGTTCTTCAACTCTAACCTTAGAAACATCTTGCATCCAACTGATGTGATAAGGATTAGGGTGCTTCCTCCTTTCCAAACTCAATTTACTAACCATTTATCTGAAACAAAGTTCTCAGAACTACCACCATAAACTATGACATTACATACCTTATTCTTACATCTACATCTGGTTCTGAACAGATTTCTCCTTTGTACCAGTTCATGGACACATGCAGCTAACCTCCTAGTGATAAGAGTCTCACCTTTTTTTGCAACATTCACAATATCCTCTTTAGCAGCCAATCCAACTCTCTTCTTAGGAAAATGAAAACTTCTACGACCAGCTTCATCATAGTTATAACAATTACTGGTGAACTCATTCTTCCACCTTCCTCTCTGTCCACTATTGAAGTTCTTAGTGCCTTGACCACTGCTAGATCCCACATTAGGCTTAGGATTCTCTTTAGCAACTGTCTCACTAGTCTTACCACCTTAGTTCCTATTGTTTTGTCTTCCTTCAAACTTCATATTCAGCTTCTCTTCAATCTTCAATGCCATCTAATAAGCATCTCCTATTGTTGTCATCTGAATAGTAAGTAACTCTTCTTGAATACTCGATCTCAAACCATAGACATACATAGCAACCTTTTCTTTATCAGCTTTAGAATGACCAGTCTAATAAGGATTCTGTAAAACTCCTCGGTATATTCCTGTACTAATTTTTTAGTCTACCTCAAAGCTTGCATCTTCTTAAACTTGTCCAATTCATAATCCATTGGAATGAATTGCTTCTTCAAATTGTGAATCATTTGGTTCCACTTAGTGATCTTTTCTTTTCCTCTTCTACCTATTTCCAACTAAATTTCTCTCCACCATATATTTACACGACCCTTCAACTTACTCTTTGAAAATCTAACTCTATCAAGATCTTCTATTTCTTAATAGTCAAAGTACAGATCAATCTCATTGATCCAATCAATCAATTCTTCTGGCCTAAGGCTTCCAGCAAATGCAAAAACTTCAATCTTAGGTCTTTTCCCAATCTTAGACATAGCTTTCAGGATTCTATTCTCTTCTGGATCTCTAGCTTCTTCTACAACTTTTTCAAAATGATCTTCTTCCTCAGTTTCATCATCACTATCCTCTTTCAAGGTAGGCTTCTTATTTCTCAATTCCTCTTGTAGATCTTGCACTTGTTTCTGCAAAGCCCTAAAATCATCAAGACTGAATTCTCTAACAGCTTCTTCCTCTGAGATCTCACGATTTCTCCTCAGAGGCATCTTCAAATCAAGATCTAGATGTAAACACACAAGATCCACTTGGCTCCAATAGGAACAGACTTTGCTCAAATAGGAACAAACCTCGCTTCCATAAGATCTACTCTTGCTCTAATACCACTCGACGTAGTCAAGTTGGAGAATCCAATTAAGGATAGTTCGACCTTGCAGCCAAACCAATATGCAGTCGAATAACACAACAATAATAATAGATCTGATATAAAATAGAAATCTCTATTCATCAAATCACTGATTACATGCAATGTGCTGGGTGGTAAGGCCTTCCTGGTTACAACCATATACAAAGAAAGCAATAGTCTACAAGATCTCACAGGATCCAAATCTTTTCCACAACATCAATACTCAACTAGCCCAGGTCTGCAACACACAGCACACTGGTAGGCACCCAGGAAAGATCTTTAAACTTATACTCAAACTTACAAGCAATCTTCCTGCTCCTAAGCTCCATCACTACTAACTCTTCTCTCCTAAATCCTCCTAATCATCCTCCCCTAAAACAACTACCAAAACATCCTATAAATACTGATTCCTAGCCACAAGTCAGCTAATAAAATAATTAACCCTTACAAACAAATATTAAATGCCAAAACATTAGTCAGCTCTCAAATAGCCTTACAAATAATTAAACTCTCCAAGATGGCCCCAAAAGGTCATCAGATCTGTATAGAGGAATGCAACATGCTAGATCTAGGTCACCACACGTCAAATGGTCAATCCATAACTCGATGAGCGTGCCCAAATTAATGGAACCCGTCGGCCAAGCTGATCCATCCAAACCAACCAAGTCGGTAAGCAAAAACACCGAGCAATAGAGAAATAACTGAGCGCTAGAAATTGGCCACACCAAGCATGACCAAGCAACGCAGTTATCGCCGACCGCCAGGAGTAACCAATGCCTTCAGTCACCGAGCCTTCTTCAAAGACTGATTACCCCGGTAGCCATAGTAATCAAGCAACTAGTCTCCCAAACTAAGCAAGTACTCCACCAATGAAGATCAAAACTAACAATCTACCTTCAAAGACAAACATATTTTTGGTTGATACAGGATTGCCAATAATCCTAGGATTCTCCTGCATCAGACATCCCAGGTAAGAAAGATTTTCTCATAAGGAAATAAGGAACACTTCAAGGGAATCAAAATAGGTATGCCAAATTTGTTCTTCCCCCATATCTCCTCTTGTCCTTCATTCCAAGTAGTCTTCACTTGATTCATTTCTCCCTACACCAAGTTCTACTTTCCACTTTTCTTATTTTTCTGGTCGAGAACTAATAGCAACCAACTCTAACTAGTACTGATCACATCAGTGCCTCGGTAAGGTTCATCCTCTCCAAACTCATCAATCAACTCAGTATCATCTACATCTCTTTATGTCATAAATATCACCATCTATTGTACTATCTCATTTAGAAAGACCATTTGCTTCTTGATCTCCACAAATTCTTTAGTTATATCATTCTCCTCCTTCAAACTAGACTTTAAGGAAATAGGTTCATCAACTCTATGCTTCTAAGGTTTGTCACTATCACAAGGACAACTCCTGATGACTCCACATTCCTTAGTCCCTATTTTCTGTAAAGGTATCAACTTATGCTAAGCTCCTTCATGCCTAACCACATAAGTGTTAGCACGACCATCAAACAATACATTTCTATGAAACTACTAAGGTCTACTGAATAATAGATGACCAACATCCATAGGCAATACATCACACAATATCTCATCTTGGTAAGATCCAATCTAAAAATTAACCAAGCATTGTTCTTCAACTCTAACCTTAGAAACATCTTGTATCCAACTAACCTGATAAGGGTTAGGGTGCTTTTTCCTTTCCAAACTCAATTTACTAACCATTTCTTTTGAAATAAATTTCTCAGAACTACCACCATCAACTATGACATTACATACCTTATTCTTGCATCTACATCTGGTTCTGAATAGATTTCTCCTTTGTATCAGCTCATAGACACATGCAGCTAACCTCCTAGTGATAAGAGTCTCACCTTTTTTTGCAAAATTCACAATATCCTCTTCAATAGCCAATGCAACTCTCTTCTTAGGACAATGAAAACTTCTATGACCAACTTCACCACAGTTATAACAAGTACTGAAGAACTCATTCTTCCACCTTCCTCTCTGTCCACTATTGAAGTTCTTAGTGCCTTAACCACTGCTAGATCCCACATTAGGCTTAGGATTCTCTTCAGCAACTGTCTCACTAGTCTCACCACCTCGGTTCCTATTGTTTTGTCTTGCTTCAAACTTCTTATTCAGCTTCTCTTCAATCTTCAATTCCATGTTATAAGCTTCTCCTATTATTGTCATTTGAACAGTAAGTAACTCTTCTTGAATACTAGGTCTCAAACCATAGACATACCTAGCAACATTTTCATTATCAGCTTCAGAATGACCAGTCCTAATCAGGATTCTATAAAACTCCTCAGTATATTCCTATACCGATTTGTTAGTCTAGTTCAAAGCTTGCATCTTCTTAAACATGTCCAATTCATAATCCATCAAAATGAATTGCTACTTCAACTTGTCAATCATTCGGTTCCACTTAGTGATCTTTTCTTTTCCTCTTCTACCTATTTCCAACTGAACTTCTCTCCACCAAATATTTGCATGACCCTTCAACTTAGTCTTTACAAATCTAACTCTATCAGGATCTTCTATTTCTTAATACTCAAAGTACAGATCAATCTCATTGATCCAATCAATCAATTCTTCTGGCCCAAGGCTTCCAGCAAATGCAAAAACTTCAATCTTAGGTCTTTTCCCAATCTTAGACATAGCTTTCAGGATTCTATTCTCTTTTGGATCTCTAGCTTCTTCTACAACTTCTTCAAAATGATCTTCTTTCTCGGTTTCATCATCACTATCCTCTTTCAAGGTAGGCTTCTTCTTTCTCAATTCCTCTTGCACTTGTTTCTACAAAGCCCTAAAATTATCAAGACTGAATTCTCCAACAACTTCTTCCTCTGAGATCTCATGATTTCTCCTCGGAGGCATCTTCAAATCAAGATCCAAATGTAAACACACAAGATCCAGTCAGCTCCAACAGGAACAGACTTTGCTCAAATAGGAACAAACCTCGCTTCCACAAGATCTACTCTTGCTCTAATACCACTTGATGCAGTCAAGTTGGAGAATCCAATTAAAGATAGTCTGACCTTGTAGCCAAACCAATACGGAGTGGAATAGCACAACAATAACAATAGATTTTATATAGAACATAAATCTTTATTCATTAAATCACTGATTACATGCAATGTGCCAGGCTGTATGGCCTTCCCAGTTATAGCCGGATACAAAGTAAGAAACAGTCTACAAGATCTCATAGGATCCAAATCTTTTCCACAACATCAGTACTCAGCTAGCCTAGGTCTGCAACACACATCACATTGGTAGGCACCTAGGAAAGATCTTTAAACTTGTACTCAAACTTCCAAGAAATCTTCCTGCTCCTAATCTCCAAGGCTACTAACTCTTCTCTTAGGAATCCTCCTAATCATCCTCCCCTAAAAAAACTACCAAAACATCCTATAAATATTGATTCCCATCCACAAGTTAGCTAATGATATAATTAACCCTTACAAACAAATATTAAATTCCAAAACATCAGTCGGCTCTCAAATAGCCTTACAAATAAATAAACTCTCCAAGATGGCCCCAAACGGTCATCAGATCCTCATAGAAGAATTCAGCATGCCAGATCTAGGTCCCCACAAATCCAATGGTCAATCCATAACTCAAGGAACATGACCCAAATCAATAGAACCAGTCGGCCAATCCGATCCATCCAAACCAACCAAGTCGGTAAGCAAGAACACCGAGAAACAGAGAAATAACCAAGCTCCAGAAACTGACCACACCAAGCATGACCGAGGAATGCAGTTGTCGTTAAGTGCTAGGAGTAACCAACACCTTCAGTCATCGAGCATTCTTCAGAGACTGAGCACCCTGGTAACCACAGTGACCGAGCAACCAGTCTCCCAAATCGAGCAAGTACTCCACCAACTAAGATCAAAACTAATAATCTACCTATAAAGACAAACATATTTTTGTTTGATACAAGGTTGCCAAGAATCCTAGAATGCTCCTGCATCACAAATTGTCCCATTTGAAGTTGATAATGATGAAGCACTACACATAATTGAGGAAAAGAAGATAATTTAGAAAGAAGGATCTTATCTATAATGTTTTTTTCTAAATTAGAAATAAAAATATATTCCACATCAATATAAAGCATATGATAAGAAATCTGACCTTACAAATACTTAAATCTACCAATAAGATTACATACTTGTTCTTTAACACATTTTTTTACAATGCATTGAAAATTAGTCAAAGAGATTTGAGGACCAGTTTTGTTTTGAAATTTTTAAATGAAAGAATTGCAAATATTTTGAAAGGAATTGAAATGGAATAAGGATTTAAAGAACAATACCATTGCAAGGCTTTTTCTTGAAAGGTTTCATTAAACAAATTTTGTATGAACCTATGGTCATGAGAGAAATCACTACACAAGGTTTGTAAAGTTTTGACATGAGTCAAAGGATCACCCTTACCATTATAAGTCTCAAGGTAAGGAATCTTCATATCTTGTGGGATAAAAACATGGATAATATCTAAAGATAAAGGACTACCAATATCATAAGTAGGAATGTTGAACTTTGATTGAGTCGTGGAGGCAATTTTTTTGTTGCAAACAAGACATTGATTGATCCAAACTATTAAAGGTAGAATCAGTAGAAATGATAGTAGGAGGGAAAACATCACAAATGTTAGGAGCATTTTTGGAAATTGAAGGAATTGTTGAATTTGAAAATGAGATACTATGGTAAGTAGGCATGAATGATGGTAATGAAACACATGGAATACTTGAAGGAATAGAAAGAAGAATAGGATTAGGAAGACTCACATTTGTACGATTGATATTTTTAATTAGAGTTGTTATTATAGGTGGAGCATAAGTGGAAACACTAGGAATAGAAGTAGAGATAAGAAATGAGGTATCAAAATGATCCATGATAGGGGTCAAGAGGGCCCAAACAATGGCGCACCTTGATGAATCCAAGCCTGCTCAACACATGCGGAAGCAAACAAACACAACAGTCAGAGAGAGGATGCCAGATCTTTCATATATTTTTATCAATTGAATCATACATGCTGGGCTGTAAGGCCTTCCTAGTTACGGCCTGATATTACAATGAATCTCAGAAGTCCTCAAACATGCGAGGATCTATTACAAATCTTCCAATCTAATGTCTACTATCTTCTATCCAAAACTGACTCCCTAAACTACAACCAAACAACTACATTTATACAAGAGGGTACCGAACTAAGTCAGCCTTCAGATCCATAATCAATGGAAGTAATGGTCAGATCTAGGACCGCATGCTTCCCAATGATGGATACAAACATTAAATCTGTGATCCAATATAAATGCACAAGTCAGCCTCAATAGAAAACAAAACTAAACCCATTGATAAGAAGGGATGACTGAGTAGCAGACAAGCAATGTTGAGCACCAGTGAAACAACTGACCACCCAGGAAATAACCGACCACACTTGGTAACTAAAGGAAACTAGCGACCAATGTGATCAAAGCAGGAACCGAGAAACATAGAAAAACTTCAAAATGTTTTTGGTGACACAGGATTGCCAAGGACCTGCGATGCTCCTGCATCACAAAATGTATTGTATGTAGAATGAGGCCTAAATCTTGATAATAATTTCCCTAATAGGCTTGAAATTGGTATGAATGAGATGAGACATACTATGAAAGATTTTAACACCATGTTCATCATTATGAATAAGTTTCAGCTAGCCTTCTACAACGGAAAGAACCTTAGGATTATATTTTTCTTGACCTAACCATTGTTCAAACTTTTCAAAGCCATCTAAAAGTTTTAGGATTTGGATAGGAGGAACCCCCAAGGCTTCATCTTCATCATGAGAATAATTAGAAGAGTTATTCTCTATGATAGGATTGATACCATTAAGATGCATGTTATTATCATCAAGATTCCTAGGAAAGGAGGGCTCGGGATCAAAGGAACCCGTAAGTCTACAACTTCTTCTAACCAAGATGTTGTAGGTTGGACTCAAAGTGATAAAAATCATGCACAAAGGATGGAACAGAAATGTAAACTAAAGGAAATATGCAATCTAAAAGAAATTATTTTATGAGAGAAACATTAACTATCAAATATGTAATGAAAATAATATATAAGTAGATTTGATTATGAAAATGCAATGAAGATATGAATCTATAGATATAGATGCATGCATGATAGAAATAGTAACTAAGACAATACATATAAAGTAGATCTAGATATCTAAATTCCTAAAAAGAGGATCTAAGACTAAATCAAAAGAGCAAATATCGTAATTCAGGTTCACTAAAATGTATAATAGAAAATAGTAAGAAATGCTTCAGAAGGAAGATCACTCACTAGGGTATATTATAACATTAGGAATATCTGCAAAGGCTTACCCTTAAAATAATCTGATTAGTACAACCCAAAAAGGATAAAAGGATGCCAATATAAGATCTAGACTCAAAGATGAGCTTTGGGGGAAGTGGGGTATATTCCATTTTTGTAAAGGAAAAAGGAAATAAAAAAAAGATAATGTATGAAATGAAATATGATCTTGATAAAAGAAACTAGAAGATGAAAGTAGATAGAATGAACTCACCTTTAAGTTAGAAGAGGAAAAACAACCTTTAGATTAAATTTGACCATTATCGAGGTGCTGGAACTAGTTGTAACTCTAGATCTGGGATGTTGATGTCTATAACTATCTTCTATGGAATTTTCAGACAAAATGTGCAAGACAAGGACATAAAAGTCAACCTCATCCTAGACAAGGTTAGAAAAGTTGACCTCATCCCTGTAGGTCCAAATATGATGAAAATTTCTAAGGGCCTACAACTATGTTTGAGACTCCCGAATCTAAATCCACAACTCTTGTAACTATTCTTACACATAGAAGAGAAGGTGAAAAGGTTATGGAAATGGGTTTTCTTTGTCAAACCCCTATATAGGAATAAATGTTGAAATAAAATTGAAATTACATAAATAAGTTAATGTAAACAAGATAAATGTTAGATTCACCTTGCATAAAATACCTTTGTGAATGGATGTAAGAATCAGTCATATCCATGAAGATTCTTTTATGTATGATTGTATTATAGAATCAAGTATGCCTTCCCAAATGCATACATCTACACTTTTCAATCCTAGATCTTGAATTAATGTATGCTTGATAATCTCAATGTAGAAAGGGAGAGAAGAAGAGTGAGTGCATGGATCTTCTTGCATTCTTGTGAATTCCTCTACTTGGCCATCATAGGGGTGAAATTTACATAATTTAGAGAAGATTTCCTTTTCTTGAATGGATCTTGAAGAAATGGAGACTTGGAAATCCTAGATTGGGTGCTTTCCCTAAAGGCTTCAATCCACCACTTTAATTGCGTAACTTGAATTTCTTACTTGATCTTAACTTACTTGAACTTGATCAATTGATTTCATACTTATGAGTTGGATTACAATGATATGATATGATATGATGTCAAAATAAGAGGACATAATCCCCTTTTATACTTATTTAAGGATTCAATTTAACCCTAATCTGACCACAAATCTATAAATTGGAAGCAAACCCTACCATTAGGCCCCTAAACAACTTTAGGAACAGAAACCCAAGACAAGGTCGACTTGGGTAACCTAGTCTGGGACAAGGTCAACCATGTTGATCTAGTCTAGGTAATTTTTCCTCAAAATTTTTCAAGATCTAGGGGAGTATGATAGAAAGTTGAGGGGGAAATTCCAAGTTTTTGGGATCAAGAAAAATAGCCATTTGAATCTTGAAATCACCAAAATGGGGTATTAAAGGTCCAAGACTCTAATTATGAGTGCTAAATTTTTAGGAAGGTATAGGCATTATAAATTTTAGGAGGTTAAATTACTTAGAGTTGTATAAATAAGACATTTAACGCAAAAAGTATTGACATAAAGGTTTCTTACAACCATATATAATGTATTGGTAGATGACACTACATTATCTATATGAGAATTAACTCACTAAACTCTAACTATCAAGACAAATGACAAGCTAATAAATGCATCAAGGTTGTGAAACTAAATGATACAAAAATTCTTTAATGACATTTCTCATAATATGACACATTTTGTAAAAATAAATCATTCACAAAGGAAACGTAAAAAATATATTCATATATCAATATAAAAGAGAGATTAAATTAATTATTTGATTGATGATGAGAGGGAAAAATGTTATAGGTTGATACCACCAATGAAAATATTCATCTTTAAAGGATAAAAAATATCAATCAAAATGATGAGAGGAGTTATCTCTCATTCTTCTAGAAGCTCTAAAACTCTTACGAGGATAATTACTCTAAGAAATCTACATAAGATATTTTAAAGAAAATTATTGTGATGAAAAGATCACTTACAATATAGCCTATGCTAGGTTGGGCTATAGTACATTACCTACAAGTAAGGGACCTCCTTGACCTATAATTGAATGGATTAAAAATAAGTATACCATATACACAAAGAATGAAAAATAAAATATGTAGAGATAATTTCATTTATAATTAAATTATGAATATACAATTTGATTTCCTAGTTGTCATGTAATATTTCAACTCTTACATAATCAAACCTCTAAAATGATAATATTGCACGACCTTTTTCAAGATATAAAACATGTAGAACCTAATTATGCATTAGAGGGAAAGGATGTGCATTACAAGAAAATGAAAGAAATTAACATCTAAACCAAACAAAAATAATAGTCTACCACAAACACTTAGTTTTTGGTGAGAGGGAAAAATGCTATGCATTGATGATTTGATCCAACATGGGAAAGAAATAGAATATCATTATCAAATGAACATAATAATGATCATATCAAACTTAAAATATAATATGTGTTAATGGGTGCTTGGTCTACTAATAAAGGTGAAAGGTTCTTAAAGATATCACTAGGGATCAAGTCTTTTTAAGCATATGGTTGTGACATCATTTAAATGATAAGGCCATGACCATGACTCTTTGCTAAAAAAGTTTATCCTAAGGCTAGTTCTCAATCTTAAAGAAAATCAGTGAATGAAAAATCCTCCATAAAAAGGAATATAATAAAAATTCGACAATCATAAATACTATTGGACAACTAGTTAATTAACTAGTAAGCTAGTATTTATGAGAGGCCTTCAACGAGGATGTAATGTCTCTCACCGCAAAAGTTTCCTAGAAAGTATAACACCGTCGAAGTCTAACAACAATTGTAGTAAAGTTTGACAACATTTGTGAAAATTTATTATTTCAATTGGGTGGCCTTTTGAATGGGTTTCTTTTGTTTATAAGAAGAATTTTACATTCTCCATTTACCTTCTCAATATAATTTACAATTGTGAATTATTATATTTTCCCTTTGCACCATCCATAGAAATTCCTACATGTCCTCCCCAATTTCTCTATTTAATCCTAGGCTTTTTGTGGGTGGAAAATAATAAGGAAGAAACATGTTATATAATTTATAAACGTTGCACTAGATACATGAAAGAAATTTAAAATTAGCTACCACAACTTTTCCGTTTAGTGTTCATTATATTTTGGTTTTTCTTTTTGTGATTTTCATAATATTAATTATTTAGTTTTTAGTCTTTTTAATATTCTTAATTGATTTATTTTTTATTTTTTTAGAAACAATTAAAAATAAATAATTCAAAAGTAAATTTGTTAAATTTGTAATATAATAACAAATATTAATTAATATTAGAGACTTTTAATTATGAAAATTGTATATTTAAAATATAGTTATTATGATTTTATTATAAAATTGAACATAAATGGTGAATATAATGCCTTCACCTCATTTTTATATTGATATTATTTATCATGGTTTTATTTTTATTATTTCAATGAAACCTTAATTTTTAATTGTCATCATTTTGTTACAATATGGAAGGAGATAAATTATATGTAGTGTTATTTTTAAAACATGGATGGAGTGATCAACAATTTAAAAGAACTTTTGAGTTTATAATATATTATTATAAAATCTATTAGGTTTAGTATATATTTAAATTTTACAAGAACTCCTTATAAACCTAATATAGTGTAGATTAATATATTATCATTATATTTATTATGATACAATATTTTTCTATTAATTTTAAATAGATTTATTATTATATATTAAGTCTCGAATAAATTTTAATGCAAATTTTTAATATATTATAGAATTAATAGATTTATTAAGAACTTTTTTTGGCAAGGAACAACAAGAAAAAATTAGGTTTGATTGCATGGGAAAATATATGCAAACCAATTGAGGAAGGGGGCATAGGTTTAAAGTGTTGCACTAACCGCCAACGTCTCCCTTCAGGATTCGTGACATGGTTTAACAGCCTCCTGTGTTCTATAAGTCTTGTGGTTGTATCGGGTATTAATAGGTCGATCTTTTGGTGCAACGACAGCCACTACTTGTAACAAGTGTTATCAGAGCTTGGTCACAGGTTCGAATCCCATCAGGTGACACTGAGGGGGGGACTATTGGACTAATCACCAACGTCTCCCTTTAGGATTTGTGAAATGGTTTAACAGCCTCCTGTGTTCTATAAATCTAGTGGTTGTATCGAGTATTAACAGGTCGATCTTTTGGTGCAACAACATCCACTACTTGTAACATAAAGAGCCTCACAAAATAAAACAAAGCTCTTGGGGAAAATTTAGTACATGGAGTACATGTATAAAGATCCCAAACTAAAATGGGTTAAAATTATAAGACATAAATGGTTGAATGGAGAAGATCTAATTAGTATTATTAGGATCTAGATCATCCCCACCTTAAAAAAATGCTACAATCAATAACCTTATCAACAATAATAATGTAAAAGATATTATCAAATGTTAATGTGGTAAATGTGTGAAAGACTTGGCATAGAAATTTCATGTGCAGATCCATCACTAGGATGGAAATGGAAATCTATGGAGAATCTCAATATACCAAGAAATAAAAAAGATAAATTGAAGAGGATATTAGATAGTAGGTAGATAGAATTAAGGAAAGGAAAAGATAGATTAGTATGGATAGAATCCAAATCAGGGGAGTATAACACAAAGAATAGGTATAAATACTTGATCAAATAACAAAAACACTCACCAATGACTATACCTTTAAATCTATGATGGAGTAAATGTACCTCCCAAAAGGTCTAGATTTGCATGGGTTTCCCTTTGAAAAATAATACTTACTATAGATTGGCTCACCAAGTTAGGATTTGAAGGCCCAAAAAGATGTCCACTATGTGAAGAAAAAGAAGAAATGATAAATTATTTACTACTCAATTGTGTATATAGTAAAACATGTTGCAGATGGCTTTGTAACAAACTAGGATGAATATCAATACTACCCAATGATTTGTTGAGTCTATTTCAAATTTATCTCACCATACATACCAAAAAACTATATGGGAATCTATGGATAATATTCCCTTCTATACTAATATGGAAAATATAGAAAGAACATAGGAGAAGAATATTCCAAGATAGTAAAATGGGATAAGAATATCTTATTAATAAGACAAAATTAACCATTTTAGATTTAACCAATAGTAGGTTAATTTCTCATTAGAAGAAGAATAAAAAATTATCATATCAAGATGGGAATAGCAGAAGTAGATGCTCAAGATTAAAGATCCCCTCCTATGTGGGACAATGAGATAAACCTAGAAAACAAAAAAAATATGTATGTAAATAGAATCCCCCTAAGAGTTTTTGGTATAAGATTAATTTTAATGGAGCATTTAGATGGAACCCAAACATAACAAGAATAGGGTGTAGCATACATAAATAGGATGGAATAGAGGTAGCAATACTAGATAAGCCCATCAGTATTGAATCAAACAATATATTTTGAATGAGGACACTAATATAAGGGTTATTGTTATGTAAATATTTACAAATAAAATAATATAGAAATAGAAGGAGATTCAATAATTGTGGTCAATAGAATAATAACGGTATCTACACAAAACTAGAGATTGGATTCTCTAGTACAAAAAGTACTAGAGATTATAAAATATCTCAAAAAATACATCATAAATCATATATACAGAGAATGTAATGCAGAGATAGAGAGCCTCGCAAAATCAGGAGCCGATGGAGAGTGGATTGAAAGCATAGGCTAACATAATCAATAGAAATGAAATAAATCCTTATTAGCATATATTACACAAAAAATTACCACTACAAAACTATTATCCTAAACTTATATATAAATATGGAATGATAAAATATGATACTTATTAAAATAGCTAGTAAGATGCATTATTAAGATTGCAGTCATTTCTTAAACATAGGAAATGTTTTTATAAAAAATATTAACAATATCATTATAGGTAATTATGGGACTATAGAGACACTTATAAGCTAAGAAGGTTGTATAATTATTCTTGATTAAGGTAGAGTATTATTATCCTTTTAACCACATGCAATCATGAGGTAATCTAATCTAAAGTTACAATTAACCCAACCCTTTACTTGGGATAAAATTTTTTAAGAACACTAGAGTACATATATTTTTTAGATATATATAGAAAGAAATAATTTTGGAAGGTGTTGTATTGTCTTAAAATGGAAGCACTTCCATGATAAGAGTCTTTAGCCCTCCAAGTGAGTGGTCTAGGGTCATGCTAAGCACCTTGATCAGGTCTTTGCATGTATTTGGCTTTCTCCCCACTTTCCACTTCTTTCATGTACTTGATTTGTTCATTCTAGGTGAAATTAGGGTTAGGATCTTGAGGATTCTCCTTAATTTCCCTCCTCCATGGCTCTATTTTCTAGGTAGGATTTAGAAATAGGTCCTCCTGGCCTTCATCACAATTATCATGGGATTTTATGTCTATCTCTGGCATTCTGTCCCTTTCTGATATCATTTCTAGGTCTCCGGGCATCCCCAGGACCTCCTAACCCGATCCTGACTGAATCTGGGCCCAGGGTCAAATTCGAGGTTGATCCTAAATAGGTCAGGATCAAGCTTGAACCTGAACAAGTCAGTCCCAACCTTGATTTTTCTCCCCTCTTTAAAAATTCCAAATTACTTGATTTTCGGGCATCAGGTTTTCGAGATGTTTATTTTCCTACCTCCAGGTCGGCCATTTTGGGTTTCAAAATGGTAAATCCTCCAATTGCATTTAATCTAGGTATATTTTCTAAAGGTTAGGACCTAATTGGGATTTAATTCTCCAATGTGGACCCTCTAGAGGATTGTGCCCTAGTTCACTATAAAAGGATGCCTTCCTCTCTCATTTTCTCAATCAAGCCATCAAGTTTCCAAGCAATCTCTCAAGTGCAAGCAAGTCTTCAAGCATTCAACTGTTCAAGCATTCATCCATCAAGGAGATCCATTGTTAGCTATTAAAGGATTCAATCTCTTTGGAGCCCCCTTGAAGATCCATTCTTCTACATTCATCCAAGCCTTCTCATATGCAAAGATCAATTCAAGATTGGCGTGAAGATCAAATGCCATTGATTGGAGACATCCTACATTCATTCTACATCCTACATTGAAGCATTCCTACTTGTGGATTTGAGGATTTGAATCCTCTACAAGGACTTCAACATAAGCGAGGTGATTTGTTTCAATTGCTTTGTTTATGCACACTACATTTCAATTCAATTTCAAGGTTAATTCCTAAAATGGGGTTTGACCAATGAAAACCCCCCATACAATAAAAACTCCCATTCTCTTGCAGGTGCAGGTGCGGGATTTTGGATCTGAGAGCAAATTTGGATACCCTTTTCAGTGAACTTTCAAGATCTACAAACGAAGTCAAAATTGACCTTCAAATAAAGAATCTAGCCTTTGACCTTTTATGAGGGTCAAAGTCGACCCGAGCTCATCTTGGAGAAAGATTTCTAGGTTTTCTTCATCTCGGCATTTCCAGTCCAGAACTGGTTGCAGAATCTTCTGAAACCTCACACAGACATCATAAATTAACATTTTCCAGATCTTCCCTAATTCAAGGTTAGTATTTGTATTTCAATTATTTCAGATTTCAAGCATAATTCCTTTATAAGGAAACATTGGATTTTCTCTCTCTTTCATATTCTTTATAGATTGATTTGATTGTGCATTAACCTCTTGGTTGATCAAATTGGATCTCTTCTTTGGGAATTTGGATTTGGGAATATATCTCATATTTCCCCACATATCTATCTACTCTTACATTTGAATATTGGTGATTCCATTTTAACCATATTCAGGTGTCAATTATTTGTGCGTGGTAAAATTTAATTTTGGAATAGGTAAATTGGGGTAATCATGTATAGCCCTATCTGGATGAGAATTAAGAAGAGGAAAATGACATTTGAAAGCGTAGTGAAGATAGAAAGGATTAGGAGAATCTTGAAATCATCTCATAGTCTTGTAGCTAGGTTATTATTAAAATTTATAGGTTTTGAATTTACCTTCTGAGATGTTCATTATAATTGTAAGAATTTGCCTAAGGCAAAGAATAGATGCCAAGATCTAGAAGCTCAAGAGATAGCACAAGAGAGACAAATATGATATGATCAAATGATCAAATAATGAATAATAATTGAATAAATTGATTACATACAATGTAGAATGCCTCAATATATAGGCAATGCAAGATATCTAGAAGATATGCAAGTGATAAGATCACAACTAAACATGGTGGAATCACATTTCCACCAAAGGTGGATCATCCTCCATTTTACATGAAAGTATGTGAAGCATGTGCAACAATGAGAGGATGATAATGTGATAAGATCACTAAAGGTGGATCTCACACACAAAGAGGTATGAGAAGACAACTATGACCACCTAAAGTGGAGATTCTCCTAACCATGTGCTAAAAAGAAATGCAAACTCCTAGGTGTCACAATGACAACTAATATGCAAATGCATTATCCTAAGTAAACTTAAGTAAAGTGTAATTAGTAAATACTTAATTACACCAACACCCCCCCTTAAGTGCAACTTAGGGGAATGAACTTAAGCTCACAATGCAAGATGGGTCCCGACTTCTAGGCCATGTTAGGTACCCATGTACAATATGCAAGAGCAAAAGATAATGCAATCTCTCATAAAGTGGAGAAAGAGGGAAAACCTCATGGGAAAAACCCTCTCCCAAAAAGAGAGATGAATACAAGATGCATGCATGGATAGAGTAATCAAGACCCCCCTATTATGACATACATCATGCATATACAATAAAAAATCCCCCCAAAAAAAGGAAACAAGGAGACATGATATCCTCCCCATAATGAGTAATCTCCTCCAAGGATGGTAAGTGCTTGAAGACAAAACATAGTCCAATGCCTACAAACAACATTTCTCCTCTTAGGAAGAAGATACACCAAGTATAGATGTAAGAAGGCTTCCCATTGTGGATAGGAAGTAGGAAGGGGAATCCAAATGAAGTATGATGTCTCTGAAGTATACCCAAGTGTCGCCATGTCCTTGGTTGATGAAGATGCCACGAACCAATTAGGAGAAAGCCCAATAGAAGAAGGTGACAAACAAGGAACCAATGATAACTGATCCATGTAAGAATTTGGATCAAACTCCAAAGACAAAGATGCCTCCTCAAATGAAGTAGGAAGAGAAGCAAGAAAGCCCCCCTCAATCTAGAATGTACACCCATGATAGATGCACCTGGATCAATGTAGAAACTGCACCAAGAAAATTGAATAATGTTCCTCCCCTTAGGAAGAGACAAGTCCATAGGTGTATCAATGAATCCTCCCCAATCTATAGGAAGAATCCTCAAAATGTATGATGTCTCAGGAAATTGAATAGGAGTCTTCAACACATGAGTATGAACAACCTTAACCATGCAATGTGACATCTCAAGTGAAGTTTGAGACTCATGAAAACCAATCTCCAAAGACTCAAATGTCTTCTGTGAAGTTAAAGAGACCTCCTCCAAATTTTGTATCAAAGGATCCACAATCATGTCAATCTCGAAACAAGGATCAAGTGGAGAATGAAGCTGAGGGTCAACATGCTCCCTCACAACACCTGAAGAAGGATCATCCTCAACAAAGAGAAGATGAATGTCATCAATGAAGTCTCCCAAATTTGAAATGTAGGACTCCACAAACAAACCTGCAATGTCTTTCAAGTAGTCATCCCATGGAACAAAGTTTGGAAGACAAGAAATATCTTGTTGCACTGAATCACAAGAGTCAATGGCTATAGGAAGACATGCATCATCAAGAGATGTGATCTCAGAAGGAGGAGAAGGATGTGCAACTGGAGGTTTTGGACATTTTGGAAGTGGAGGAATCTGTGGATCTCCATACAATTCCCAAAGAACAGTCCAAAGACCAGGAATATTTTTTGTTTCATCATCATAGTCACCAAGGGAATCTATAACATCCATATCCATATTCAAATAGATAACCTTACAAACTTCTGAGTAAGAATCACAATTGAAAGGAGGACTTTTAGGTCTATACTCATACAAATAGGACAATAGGTTATGCTCACTAAGATGAGAAAGAACCAATTCACTCCATTGCTTATAGTTTCCTCTTGTTAACTTAATTAAACCATCCATGATATACTTCTCACATGAAACAATGAGACCAAAAAATCAATGCACCCCACAAAATGCAATGAACCAAAGAACCCCCCCAAAATAGATGATTTTGGCACTTTATATATAGTGCGTGTACAATTGCCACTTGCCAAAATGAACCAAAGTGGACTTCTGATTTTGATAATTACAACAAAAAATATGAAGCTATGGTAGACTCAAACAAATAAGACACAAGATCTCTCAAGGATCTAACAAATTACAAGTGCCAAAAATAGGCCAAAATAGACCAAATTTTGAAAGTACTATGTCTACTCAAAATTTTTCCAAACTGATACCAGATCTAGAAAGTAGACAAAAAATCATGAACTTTCAAAAAAATAGCACATGAAAATGTGTCCATATGAGCCCAGACGAAGCCTCTAAAGTTGTAAAAATCAAAATTTGTGATTTTCAAAAAATATTAGAAATAGAAATCAGAAATCACCTATACCATTGTGTAGATTGTGAAATTCTACCCCAAAGCAGAAAAAATTGCTTTGAAAAAGGAGTCCGGATGACTGAGATATTGCTGTTTGAAAATCGCCTCTGAAATTATTTTTTCTGAATCACCACCGCCGAACCTTGAAAATTTAAATGGCTCTAGATTTGGCTTCAGATATTTGATTTGGATGAAACAAAACTTGATTTAGGGGTTTTTGGACCTCCTCAATGTGATGCCAACCTCTTATTTGCACTAGGAAGCTCCAATTTTGACCCGCAACAAAATTCTCTCAAAATAGGCTATACAATGAAACTCCTATGGCTCTGATACCATGTAAGAATTTTGATATCGCTCTAATACCATGTAAGAATTTGCCTAAGGCAAAGAATAGATGCCAAGATCTAGAAGCTCAAGAGATAGCACAAGAGAGACAAATATGATATGATCAAATGATCAAATAATGAATAATAATTGAATAAATTGATTACATACAATGTAGAATGCCTCAATATATAGGCAATGCAAGATATCTAGAAGATATGCAAGTGATAAGATCACAACTAGACATGGTGGAATCACATGTCCACCAAAGGTGGATCATCCTCCATTGTACATGAAAGTATGTGAAGCATGTGCAACAATGAGAGGATGATAATGTGATAAGATCACTAAAGGTGGATCTCACACACAAAGAGGTATGAGAAGACAACTATGACCACCTAAAGTGGAGATTCTCCTAACCATGTGCTAAAAAGAAATGCAAACTCCTAGATGTCACAATGACAAGTAATATGAAAATGCATTATCCTAAGTAAACTTAAGTAAAGTGTAATTAGTAAATACTTAATTACACCAACAATAATGTTAACATGGATATCCCAATAATTCTTATTGAAAATGCTCTCCATGTTGAGAAAGATAAAGGATTTGTAGAAAAGCTATGCAAAGGAGTCTTCATTAGAAAATCATTGGATGTCTTAGATAAAGTGATGGCCAACATAGATGAGGATCTGATCATCCACAAAGATATCTAATACAATATTCTTATACTTGGGAGTAGAGAAGTTTTGAGACACCTGATACTTTTTATTGAGGACAAACTGGGCTCTTCAAGTCAAGGCTTCCTGTAATTAGTAGAATTGTAGACACCCTTCTCAAATTAATGTAGGTAAGGAAAGAAGAGGGTGGCAACTAAATCAAGAAATATATGATAGAAGACAAGGTAGACATGAGTGATGAGGATGAGAGTCAAGAATAGTGGGGAAAATAAATTTCTCAAGAAATAAAGATATGGGTCAAGAGCTAGTTAGTTCTACCTAGGGTGTATGTAAAGTATACAATTGTGAGAATAAATGGAAACAAATTAAAATGTTATAATTATTATTTTCATCTAGGTATTTAGATTTTTATATTTATGTTAATATCTCTGAAATTGTACCCTAATAGAACTACAATATTCTATACTAAGTTTGTAATAGGACTCATCAGGCCCATTTTTTATTAGTATTGATAAAGGATGCTAGGCATGAGGAAGTTTTTAGTATGGTCCTCATGTGGAAGATTATAGTAAGTCTAGCGATATAGTGCCACATCTCTTGAAGGACACATTATATATGTAATGTTTTATATTATGAGTATAATAGAAAATTTTATTATAGAGTATTATAAATCTTTCCCCATTGGAGTTACTCTTTATGTATTTCATGGAAAATAGTTGTGATAAGGATAAGGCCAAAAATTTATAAGGATAAAATTTAAAAAACTTCCTTTACATTGTACTAACAACTCATGTATATGGTAAGGGTAGGAATAATGAACAAAAACTTATATGGTAACACTTGGGAATATAGTAAAATATAACTACCAAATTCCAGGGTAATATAGCTACTTCTGGCGTGCAGGGTCATATAAAAAGTTTTGAAAATTTTAAAAGTTAACTAATATTGTATATTATGGTACACTAGAATCACTTTAAAAAAGAAAGAGACCTATAATCAAGTGGTTTAGTTTCCTATATTTAGATCTATATGATACCTTAGTTGATTAAAGAGCATCAACAAATTAGTAATAGCTATTATGATTTTAGTTAGAAATATGTTAGCCTAAAATCAAGCTAAGAGATCACTTAAGTAATTAAAGGAAAATGTTTGTTGTGGCACTAACATAATCAACCTAATAGATAATTTTTGACTAGGGGATTATAAGTATTAAAACTCTCCTCTACTATAAAACTTTATATAATGGATGCTTTAATCTTACAAAATATGCAGAATTGGAGTAGAAAAAAAATGATATAAAGAAAATTTAAAGAGCATGTAATCATCCTATGCATTTTACCTATATGCACCCTAAAATGGTTGCCTAGACTTTGGGCCCCATTCTTCAA
Organism: Chamaecyparis obtusa; assembly: GCA_027943335.1. Taxonomy (NCBI): domain Eukaryota; kingdom Viridiplantae; phylum Streptophyta; class Pinopsida; order Cupressales; family Cupressaceae; genus Chamaecyparis; species Chamaecyparis obtusa. Next base: position 192,967 of record BSBK01004949.1, on the reverse strand, counting down.
TTTATCAATTTCCTGAATCAAAGCTTTGCAATATTTCCAATTTTCAAATCAATTTCCTTGATCAAATCCTAATTCTATCATTTATTCGATTATATTATATGGATTAACCATTTTATCCTAAGTGTTTATTTAATTAAAAGGAATTCCCTCCCCTTTTATTAAATAAAAAGTCCCCACTTTCCTCTTATCCTAAGTTGCACAAATAAAGCATTATTCCTATTTTATAAAAAAGAAAAGGCCTTTTTGTCTCACATGGGACACAAAAGTCAACACTTCTTTCTCATTGGAGGAGACTTGTGCACATGGATTGATCCCTCTTTCAAACTCCACCCTTGATCAAATCTTTTACCTCTTAAACTCCATGGTCCATTCCTTCTCATTTTCTTTAAAATGAGAGCTCTCTTCTCATTTTAGGATCCCACTCTTGAATACTAATCTTATGCTGCAGGTTTTCTTGGAGATTTTAGAGCTTTGGATATTTTCTTGCATCTTAGCTTTCATTCTTGCATTTTAGCTTAGCTTCCCTAGCATTTTAGCTTAGTTTCCTTTTATGTTTTAGTTTAGCTCACATAGCTTAATTAGAAAGGCTTGTAATACTTTTATTTTCCTTTCATAGCTTAGTTTGCATTGTTCATTCTAGCATAGTTGCATTGCATCTTCATTGTTGATTCTTGAGGATATTGGCATTCTTGCCCTTGTCTCTTTGAATCTCTCATTATGTGGTTTAATAGCAAGATTGTATGCTTCATAGCTCTAGCTGAGAGCCCTATAAACATCCTTGTGACTCCATGCCTAGGGATCTCTAGGTTGCTTTCTCAAGGTCTCCAATCCATGGATTCTCTTGGAAGTAATGACTTAGAGAAGTGCACAATTTGAGTGTACATTTTTTGTGCCCACCGTGGGGTAGAACAATTATGTTTTGTCCTTTATTTTCATGCATTTTCACAAATTTTTCGTCACTATTTAGCTTGTTGTTTTCAACTGATTTTCTGCATTCTTTCTGACAGAATATCATACGATAGTTTACCAGTATCATACGATAGTTTTTTGTATACCCGTGTGATAATTTTCCAGTCAAAGTATCGTGCACCCTTGCAGGATTATGTCACATCAGTATATTACTTTTTGTCACCTGCAGGTAGTGCAAAATATCATTTAGAAAGAAAGTATTACATTAGTATACTGCGAAGTATAGTGCGATTCTTTTTTTGATAGAATTGTCACCCAGGCCTGGCAATGAGTAATTTTGGTCCTTTCTTGACAAGATTTGGTTTCTTTGTTTGCTGGTTTTAGTTTGCTATGTTAGGACAGAGTGTCCTTTACAGGTTATAATTGGTTTTATTGTGCTAATATTTGTGGGCCTAACAAGTTGTGTTTGTAGGTGTGCCCTAGTTGCTTGAAATATTTGTTAAAAGAATGCATGTCAAAGCTTCAAATGCATAAGGGCTACTAATCCTTTTTGCAGGGCTGCCTAAAGCATAAAAAAAATCAAGTGCATGTTCATTTATTTCATTTCAAGTGTGGCATATACTAATTGTTTCTTTCTTAGGCACTTAATATCTTGTTGTAGGAATACTTTGGTGGTAGGAGAGTATGCTCTTCACCCTTGTGGTGAACCAGAAATCCCAACCCTCAAAGGTTAATCCACTTTTTGTTTAGTTTAAGATCCTGTAGTGGGCCTGCTCTTGAGCAATCAAGAGGAGTGACCCAAGTGGGGACAAGCTAATACTGAGCTATTCTGACCCACTATAAAATCAAGGCTATCAAGGACACAAAACCTTGGTAGATGTAGTACTTGTCTTTGCTTGGTGTGAGTACTTGTGGGATTGTAACCATGAGGAAAATGCTAAGAAAGAATGCTTAAGGTACTCTTGTGGCCGCGAGGTCCGTTACTTGCCGCAAAGTAATGAGTCCCTTTTGGGAGTAAGAGGAGTATTGCGAACATAAGCCCTTACTATGAACCATAGATAGAAGCTACCCAATTTTTTCATTTAACATCTTGGTGCAAGGATTGATCCTAGTGGACTAACCTAGATCATCCCAAGATTACTCACCATCTGTGTTCCTTTTGTTGTGTCATTGACACTTCCACAACAAAGCCAATATCTATTGTGGGCAACCACTTTGTGTGAGGAGATGGGACATCAAGTGTGGGCCAAGTTGTTAAGTATTGAGCCTTTGTATTTGAAACTAACCATGAGAACTAGAAGAGTAAAAGCAATATTAACCCTCAAATAGCTTAAAATCCATCAATAGGACTTGTTAGTTCATGGTACAAAAATATTAAAGAAAAATAATGCTTCATTACCTGAGAAGAGGAGGAGGGATGAGGAGGAAGTATGGGAACACTCACTAGCCCAGCTCTTTGACACCCAAATATGATTCCCACAAATTCAATCCCAGGCGGGCAGAGAATCAAAACTGTATCACCTCTTTGCAGTGTACTCCTAAGATTTGAGGCAATGGTGGATGCAGAAGCATGGAGCTCTGAGTATGTCAAACTGCTCTGCTCATTGCCTGCTTCATCCACCCACTTGAAGGCAGTTTTATTAGCCAAATGCTGATGTTTAGCCCACATTGGAAGATAAAGATCAACCACTGGTTGGTCTGGAAATAGAATATCATAATTCTCACACATCTTAAACAATCTATAGAATATATGATTCTCCTGCGCAAACAACCAAAATCCTATTGCCAAACACAAGAAATGGGACTGTCACAAAGAGACCATTCTTTGAGAAATGCTCTAGACAATTTAACTGCAATTTCAAAGAAAGAGGAATTCAATCAAGCTAAGGATTGCACGTTATGTAGAACTCAACCAAATAAAAATCTCCACTATGTTGAAAACATCACGAATGTACTTTAGCAATTTGACTGATCTTGGATAACTCAAAAATCTAAATCCAAGAACTTTGTGAATATTTGAAGCTTGAGATAATGGGCATATGATCTAAGATCAAAATCAAACTATTATTGCATACATTGTAAAGCAGCGCATTATATTTATATATCCATATTGCAATCAACAAACGGAGCATGGAAGTTATAATCTATGTTGAACAGGTGGTCAATGGTATCTGCCTCTTTATTCTTGTGCTACTAGGTGATAAACGTTTGTTAACAATGTCTTTTTCAACTTTTTAAAAAAATTCGCCAGCTTTATTTGCATTATTATGGCACTAGGCGATAAACATTTGATAGCAATATCTTCTGGACTATATATATCTCCGGCTCCTTATTCTTATGCTATTAGGTGATAAACGTTTGTTACAAATGTATTCTAGACTTCAAAACAAACATATACCCGCCTTGTTATTCTTATTCTACTAGGAGATAAACATGTACTTCCAATGTCTCATTAACTTTTAAAAATATATAAGTATTAATAAAAATCACTGTAGGGCGATGGTGCAGACAGTTTACGATGAATAGGAAATAAGTGAGCGATTGCAAAATAATATTGGCAAAGATAACCCAAACAGAAGAGGTCAATATTCATAGAAAGCGGAATATGCTCCGTGCAATTAAATGAATAAAAATAAAATGTACATGATTTCGATGAAATCTTACGTCGAAGAGTTTCAATTGATTTAAAAATGAGCTTCGAAAACTGCAATATATTTCATCATACGGAGGAGTAATTTTTATTTTTTTTCAAGCTAAAGTGGCAGAACTAATGAAATTTTTTTTTATTAACTAACGAAATAGGAAAGTACAGAATTCATGAAATAGGTTACGACTAAGATTGTAATGATGGTTTTACTGTTTTGTTTATTAGTGTAGATAGAAACTTGTGAAATATTATCTTCATAATATGTTTATATCACAAAGGCTAATCATCTAGAAGACAATTGAATTACTTCAAGATTAACTATAGTCCCTTTTACTTGTTAGTGCCATTTTATATAAAATTATATTTAGCTAATAGGCTTATTGCCCGTTAAAGTGTGTCAAATTTAAAAACTACCTTGGTCTCCCTTTAAAACAATTTCAAATCAACATTCCAGTTCAAAAATCTCCCAAATAAAATAAAAAATTATTTATATTTAAATATTATTACTTAGAAAAATCTATATTTAATTATTTCTTTTCATAACAATGTCTTTTAATATTATTATTACGATATTTTATCTTTCTTAATATTTCTAAAAAAAGAAAAGAAAAATTATTTAAAAAGAAGATGAATATTAATTAAATTATAACTGATAAAAAAATTATTTTCATCTTTTCAATGTTTGTAGATAAGATTGTAATGATTTTATATTATTTAAAAAATTAAAAAAATATAGATATATTTGAATATTATTATTTTAAAAAGTGAATCTATATTTTATTATTATCTTATTTTTATAAGAATATATTTGAATATTATCTTCTTTTATTAAATTATCTTTTTTAATGTTTAAAAAATATTAAAATTAATAAAATATATTATAATTAATGATGTGTTATTAAATAAGAAATGAACAAAATGAAAGAAAATGCTGATGGTATTTTTTTTTCTTTTAAAACAATGATTCAAGATTCACAACTACAAGTTAACATACAGTAATCATAATTTTCACTTTTAAAACAACAATTACATTGGCATACACTCCACCAAGAAGGCCTTTGTACATTTAAATCTTCAATCTTATCAATTATGTATTTTATAATTTTTTATTTTTTATTTTTTAAACATAAATCTTTTCATTTTTGCAATAATCATTTTCTATTGAAATGCAATAAGGATAAACAAGAGTCTAAGTATTCAATATCACTTTCAAAAGTGGATCAAATATGCATTAGCAAGCTAAAAATTCGATTAGGTATATATTGCCATTTCTTTTTTTTATTTTAGTACATTACACATTATGTTGTTGTTTTGGTAAACTTTTTGATGAAACTTGCATATTGTTATTTATGGTTTTCCGCAATTTGAACATTTTGATTTGTTTAAATATTGGATGAATACAAGAGATGATTTCATTAGATGACTTTCATTTCTTTATTGTACCATAAATAAAGGCATATTCAACTGGTCTTATTCTCTCTACAATCTACAAATTTTGAGGAATGAAATTAACCCTTGCATATGAGGATCGATTAGAGGGACCACATAATCTTAAAATTTTCCACTCTTGATCCAGAAACCATAGTTGTAGCTTAATTGCATGTCTCCTATTTGTTTTCAAATTTATACTTATAACATTTTTTTGAACGTTTCTAATTCGAGTCAAGGTTTTATAAAATCCTTTCTAATAAATTTTAAATGATCTACCATTGTATCATTGTATTCCATGAAATAACAACCAATTATATACAATCTGTCAAACCTTACTTGTCTTGGCAAATGTTTATCCTCCAAATCTTCCTACTCGAGAATCTCACAATAGTTGAGGACATTCAATTTAGTTTCCTTCTATTAAATCTATTTGATGCGTTGCATCTAATTTTTTTAGGAAATGAAAAATACTAATAAAATATATTAGAATTAATTTAATTATAAATTATTTTATTCATATATTTTTAAAACTAAATACCTACTATATATTTTAACTTGACTGATGATGTTGGCACGATATGGGTCCACGTGAAATGCTTTTGACCTAGAGCTATTAACTAGTGAGGCCACAAATGGGGAACCCCTCATCCCCTTATTACAATTTTGAGGCCCAAACCTATGAACACATTGGATCAATGAAGGCACAAGCCCACTATCACAATGGTCCAATGGGGGTTTGAATCTAGGCAGAGACAATAACAACACTACCACTTACCCAACACACTAAGTGGAAATATAAATTTTTTATTTTTCATATTTAAATTCTACCTATAATTTCCTATCATATTATCCCTTAAACTTCCTTGGGTGCAAGTGCTAGTATAGTTATCATCCTTTTATTTTTGGTGAAGTTAAATTGTTCTTAATGAACCTATAAGGGTCAAGAATCACTTTCTAAAATGCTCTCACATCTTAAGGGATGAGGTCTAGATCATACCCTGAACAAATTTGGCAGAATGAATACCCTTAGTCCTTGGCTCTTAAGTGAAGAGGATTAGCCTATAGTTCATGTTCCCTTATCAGATAGCTAGACATCAATAATTTTGTATAGAAACCAACCATAAAAATAAATTACCTCTTGTATAACATAATTATTTTCAAAAAATTATAATTTATGCAATATGTTTAAAATTAAATTTATATGATTCATATTTAAATGTTTGATATTTTTAGTTCATATTTAAATATGGTATCACACCTTGACATTAAATCTAATATTTCATTTAATAACATACATTTATTTTTGTACACTTGTGGGCAATGTCTTCTCTAATACTTATGTGCAACCTCTTTCCTTATACTAATTTATATTCAAATATAATTGATACCTAATGTGAAATAACTTTTTTTAACTCACAAAAAGACTGTTTGTTTTAATCAAAAAAATGTTTCAAGCAAGGTAATTTAGAAATTAAGTCGGTGCAATACTCTTCCCATTTCCTTTGTTCTTGATTTAGATGTATGTGCAAAATAATGGACAATTTTTCATATTATTGGAAATAAATGAATCTAATGTTGCAGTAGAGAATCTTAATAAAGGCATGGCAGAGCATATCCTTAAATGTGTAGTTGTACAAGATTGGGAATATTTTGATAAAGATACAAATATAATTATTTCAATACTAAAATATATCATAAATGTATAAATTTAATTTAAATTTACGTACTTCAAATAAATGATAAGGTAGAATATATTAAAATATATTATGAAATATTGATGTTTGATGTTTTATTAGTCTGAGAGTTTCATCATTTCTTTATAAAATGGATCAAGGTCCTTTTAAAATTTTGACTTGTATAATAAAAAATATAAAAATATAACTAAAATTAGATCAATAGTAAAGATACCTAAATTCAAAATATTAAAAATAATGTTGTACATATGTAAATCATTGCACCCAAAAAAGAGAAGAAATATAGAAAAGATACACACATGGTAAGAAGAAAGATGTATTAACATATTATGGAGAAATAATAAAACTATATAGATGACCATAAGTATATTAAAAGAGGGAATAAGAAATTCTTACATAAGAAAGTTGATGACTTACTGAAAAGTCAATAAAATAGAAGTAATTACTAGTAATTACACCTTGGTGTGTAATGGTTGTGTTGTAGAGGTGATCTAGCCTCAAATCAATTGAGAAGGGAGAGAGGAAAAGTGAGGGAGGTTGTTCTTTTGGTAAAAATTATCAAATCATAGTAGTTGTACTTTGTGGGAAATAACTATATGGTATGGTTGTTGACTCCATAGAGGTTTATTTTCTTGTTATGATAGTACTTCCAAAATTCTAATTATAAGGTAGGTATTATTAAAAAATTTCAATATTAAATGACACTCATTCTTCTCCAAAGAGCAAATAAAATTATATATTAAATCAGACATGTAAGGCTATTCCATATAATGTGTAATATTAAATATCAAGTTAACTATATATTTTTCATAAATTATATATATTTCGTTAATACACATAAATATATAATAAAAATATAATATATGTAATATTTAAATTAATATTATATGTAAAATATACATTATATTTAATAGTGTATATTAAATTCCAAATTATTGACTTTATATTCTAATTGTATTATTCTACAATTATGGATGCTTTACAATTTTTTGAGGCGTGCAGAAAATGGAGAAAGAATATGACATAAACTAAATTTCCATGAATTTTGGGAATGACCATATGTTAAGTGTAGTACTTTCAAGATTGAATTTTAAGAGTATGCCAATGTTGGCCCTTCACATTTAGACACAAAGAGAACATGTAATATTTTATGTGATTCAAATCAAGAAGGATGTACATGTTCCACTTTGATTGTCAATCTTGAGGATATTATTATACATAAGATTAGGTTTTAGGGTATATCTTGTTTTACATTTGAAATAGGGTTACAATCAAGTAGGAAAATAATAAGGGTTAAGATATAATTACAATAAGTGTTTTGTCTTTTTGAAAAGAGTATCTTTCAAATTTTTTTATGTAGATTCTTCATAATATAGATATTCTAGCAATAGACATTCATCTAAAATTTTAAAAAAAAATTAAATCACTAATATAAAAGAAAATATTGAAAATGTAAATTCCTCCCTTATCTAATTTAAATGTAAAATTAAAATATCATATAAATAATGAATAAATATATATTTAATTAAAAAATATATTTGACTTCAAAATTTAATTTGGAGCTTAGTGAACGGTATAATTGTTTTTTTTTTTTATAAAGAAAACCTATTTAAAACATTTCATCACAATACCTCTTGGTACTTTCTAAGGTGTCACATATACAACTTATTCTTTGACATCCTCCTTAAATTGGTTAGAAAAATGTATTTTACTTTGTCGTCTATACTTCATTGCCAAAATTACAATAGGTCTACCTTTATTTGTCATCAAATATATGATTTTTTTTGGTGTGATGCCCATAGAAAATATTTGAAAATCTCCACCATCAGCATCTCAATATACAAAGGCTCACCTTGGTCAGCAACAATAATAACTTGGTGGGCCCAATTGGAATTTTTCAAATAAATTTGAGAACATTTGAAGCCCGGTACTGGTTAATGAGTTCCAAAGTTTGGTGACTTCCTGACAATTCCATAGATGGTGATCCTCTTGCATAAATGAGAATTCTTATAATGAGATGATATGTGGATTGCTCTCGCGGGAGACTGTGGGCCTGGTCAACATTTTAAATAATCTTGAAAAGCCTTGGATCCCATACAAAAGTTTGAGCATCAACATCTTCTCATGCTATCGAACCGAAAGTAAAAATGGCTCTAGAATTTCTATTTATCCTTGACTCACTGATGCTATATGTTATCGGGCTATAGACATAGTTCTTGATATCCCAAATCTCCCGACAACAATGAAATGAATTAAAAAAAATTAAATTCCATATATAGTCAGAGAATTGGGTTTTCACTGAACTGTTGAACTATGTATGGTTTAGATGTTCTTGTTTCATGGGACTCCCCAACAATGGAAGCACTGACGGCACCCACAAGTGAAATTGGGAGGCTTCTTTGCTACACCCAAGTAGAAACATTGCAATAGTGATGTCAACTCAATGGAAAGGAATGAAATAATGGCAAGAAATGTGGTCTTTGAATAGATTGTAAAGCGTATTCAAAGCCTAAATATAATAGGAATACATGAAGTTTATGTGAAAATTCTATTGCATTTACAAATTATTAATCTTCTATCTTATATAGATTATTTAACTACCAAAAATTAATTCACAACTAATATTGAACAATAACACAATTGCAATTTGACAAATATAAAACATGAGAGCAACATGCAACATAATGAACATGATATTTTTGGACAAATTATCCCTGGAAAAATCTAGAGGGAAAACCAATAATGCAAATGAGGAAATTATATTAAAATTTAGCAAATTAAGAGATACAAAATACTGCTTGCCTCTTTTTGACAGAGCTCCAACAATCTCCCAATTTCTCCTAATGAGATCCCACAACTACTATCCCAAATGCTATCACTATGCCCTTAATAACATTGCAAGACTTATTTGCTAACACTGTAAATGTTTCTCAGACTTGTGTTCTCCAAATGCCCAATGACCCCCTTTTATACTACTCTCATTGGAAAACCAATGACCAAGATTTATTCTCAATCAACGGTTGAGATTAATAACAACTTAACAAACCCTAACTAATTAGTTTTATATCTTTCTCTAACAGAGTCATTTAAATAAATAAATAATTGTCTTCATCTCAACAAATTGACCACAAAAAAAAATATTTACTTTTTTCTAGCAAATGGACAAACAACTATCCAAGCTAACAAACCAACAGTCCTTCTTATCAAAGAAGTTATTATTCATGATACCCAACTTATCTCTAAACAAGATTAATTTGGCCTTACCCAGTGCCTTAGTTAAAATGTCTAGTATCTTATGCACTTTAGGTATATATTATAGCTGGGGAATCCCCCATTGTACATAATCACTGATGAAGAGATACTTGATGTCCATATGCTTAGACATATTGTGAAACACTAGATCTCAAATAATTTAATACAACTTTGATTGTCACAATGTATTAGAGTAGTCTCAACTCTCTGACCAAACAAGGCTACTAGAAACTTACGAAGCCATATAGCTTCACATGTCACGATGTTGGTTTCTATCTATTCTGATTATATAGAGCTCAAAGCCACAAACTTCTACTTCCTATTGAATGAAGAGACAACTCATGATCCCAAACTAAAGCAACACCCTAAAGTGTTTCTTATGTCTTCTCTACTGCCAGCCCAATTTACATTAATATAGCCTATCAACTTGATTCCTTTACCTCGAGCATATTTGATCCCATACTTAATTGTACCATACAAATAACACAACACATGCTTTGTCATTGTCCATTGCACTCTCTTTGGTTCAACCATAAACTGACTAAGAGAGCTTACTACAAAAGCTATATCTTGCCTAGTGCTGACTAAATACATGAGAGAACCAATTGACTACTTGTATAAGGTAGGATCTACATCCTTCTCCTTAGATGTGTCTACCTTCTTCCAATTTATGATCATGGGTGTAAACATGGCTTTGCGATCCTCCATCCTGAATCTCTTAAAGATTTCAATGCAATACTTCCCTTATCCAAGTAAAATCTCTACATCTATTTGTTAGACCTCCATGCCTAGAAAGTAGTTTATAAGTCTCAAATCCTTCAACTCAAACTTTGTTGCAAGGTCCCTCTTGCACTCCTCTATGAGCCCTAGTGAACCTATTAGAAACAAGTCATCCACATATAGAAAAAGAATGTGAATATCACCCAAAACTACCAAATGGTAGAGGTTAGCATTTTCCTCACTCTTCACAATGCCCATTCCTTGTAAGTATGAATCAATGCGCTCATACCACACTATAGGAGCCTACTTCAGTCCGTACAAATATTTTTTCAATCAGCACACGTTGGTCTCTTTGTTTTGTGCTACAAATGCTTATGGTTGGTCTATGTATACCTCCTCTTTTAACTCCCCATTAGGGAATAATGTCTTTACATCCACTTGCTGGACCTGTCATCCCATCTGTGCTACAAATGAGAGCAAAACTCTTATAGAAGTATACTTGGCCAATGGAGAAAATTTCTCCCCATAGTCTATTCCCTCTTTCTGAGAGAACCCATTTGCCATGAACCTTGCCTTATATTTATCTATGCTACTATATACACTATGCTTGATCTTAAAGATCCAGAATGATCTGACCATAACCCTAACTATTGGTCTAGACAAAACCTCCCACACATCATTCTACATTATTGAGGTACATATTCCTCCACCCTTGCATCCTGCCAAACCTTATGTTGTGCATCCTCCTAATAGCTGGAAGACTCACTATCTACCAACTAACAAACTAATGCCACATAGTCATTGAACTTTAATGGTTGTTTTCACTGCCAAGTACTCATCCTAGGAAATCCCACAAACTCCTAAGTATCCCTAATTTTTGTTGAGCCTCACAGTTCCTACTATCAACTATAGAGGATGAAACATCAACCTCTATATCTTCTTGATGCATTTATTTCTGCACTTGTTGCTCCATATTTTGTGAAATCTCAACACTTGATCTTGTGCATCATGTACAAGTAACTATACTTGATCTTTGCTACCCTTGATTTGGTTGAGCATTCCTTGGAGCTTGTGTTGGCTTCTCACTTTGATCATCTACTAGAAAATATCTAGACCTTCTAAATACCTTTCCCTTGATGAATTTTACATTACATTTGACTATAATCCTCCTCATCCCTGGAAAAAATATCTGATATGCCTTTGAGGTCTCATTGTACCCCATGAAGTAACCCCTCTTTGTAGTCTAATCTAACTTGGTACGTGTATCCCTTGGAATGTGACAATATGCCAAACTTTCAAATATCCTAAAGTGACTGATGTATGGATTCTTTCCCATGAATGCATCCTCTAGTGTCATCTTTCCCAATACCTTATGTGGAGCCTTATTCTATATCTATACTTCCACACTACATGCCCCTACCCATAAGTAGAAGAGAATATTTTGATAATGTAAGATAGGTTGTGTTACCTATAATATAGAACAATTCTTCCTCTCAGCAACCCCATTTTTTTGTGGGTTGTAAGAACAATCCACTCTCTCTTAATTCCTTCCTTGGTACAGAACTCTAGGAACTCTTTCTCTTTGTACTCGCCTCCATTCTCTAACCCAAGAACCTTTATCTTCATTCCTATCAAATTCTCCACAAGAGCCTTGAACTCTTGGAAGCGACTGTAAACCTCATCCTTGGTCTTCAAGAAGTATATCTAGGTCTTCCTAGAGAAATCATCAATAAAATTAAGAAATTACTCATATCCTCTAAGAGACTTTGTCGATATTGGTCAACATATATCAGAACGTACTAGATCAAGAACACCCTCAAATTTACTGTCACTCCTTGGAAAAGTTTATTTTGCAAACTTCCACAACACACATCCCTTACATACATCATCCTGTTATGTGCTCACCTCTAGAACATCTTTCACTATATCATGAAGCAATTTAAGTGTTCCATGATGTATATGGCCCATTCTCCTATGCCATAGATCTCCTCAATCTCTAGGAACATTCATTCTCATGAATGCCTTAGGAGTATCAAACTACAACCTATAAACCTAGCCACTCCTAACTCCAATAGATAAGGGTTATTTCCATTCCTTATGCTTGAACAACACTTGTGACCCTCTAAAGAGTATATTATACCCTTTATCCTGACAGACAGATACAAAAAAAATAAAATTCATACCTAAGCCTGTCACATGCAACACATCATGGAGGGAAATCAACTTGCCATTCTCCCTTTGAAACATAACATTCCCTTTCCCAACGGAGTTGATTTTGGACATGTTCCCCATATAAATTTGGATTCTAGTGTCCTCCTCATTATAACTAGAGAAGTATTCTCTAACACCAGTCATATAAAATGACATGCCACTATCTATAAACTAAACACTCTATGAGGTTGAGATAACCATACAAGCTATGAGTGCAAACTCATCCTCCATTCTACTAGAGAGCTCATCTACACTTTCTGAAGCTACTACCTACTTCTTGTCTTTCTTTTCATTCTACCTTTGCAAGAAATCACTAACATAGTGGCCAAACTTGTGACAACCAAAGTACTTGATCTTAGATAATTCCTTCTTCTTATTCTCACTTTGCAAATTTTATCATTTACTAGACCCTTTCTTCGCTTTCCCTTTTCCTGCTAGGGAAACATTCTCTTGTTCCACCTCCATTTTTTGACTCTTATTATTGGCTCCATTAACAAGACTTGGTCTAAGCTCCTCCTGAGTGAAATCACTCCATAGTTGATCCCAACTTGGTAAGGTGTCTCATCCATTAATAACATACTATCCTTACTAGCTCATCATCATCTATGTTATCTCCAATAGATACTAACTCATCCTTGACAAGTCTAAGCCTCATGAGGTAACTTGTAGCATCTTCTCCTTTTATCATCTAGGCATTCCTCAACTTTTACTTGAGAATCATCTTTAGTTTAGTCCAGTAGCATTCTGGTACAGATTCAAAATGGCATCCCACATCTCGTTAGCTATATGTAACTTAGAAATATGTGGAACAATATGGTCCTTGACACCATCAAGGATTAGCCACCTCGCCTTGGCATCATCCTTCTTATATGATAAGAGTTGTGTTGGATCTATAGGTACAACTACAACATTGGTCAAATATTCCTTGATACTATTCTCTTCTAGCAATAAAGAAATTTTGGGTTTCTACACACCAACATTTGAGGCTCCATCCAATCTATCATGAATGCTTAAACCAGTTGAAGCTGCTTTAAGCTTCCTTGGCAGATGTATCAATAACACATTTCATCCTTCTCCATTCGATCAATCTTGAATTTTGTCAATCATTAGATCATCATTACAAACTTTATCTTTTACCTCAGAATCATAAGCAATTTGTTAGCTCATCAATGCAGTCGACTGTTATAAATTTTAATTGTTTCTCTTACTTAGTTAATATAGAATGTGTCGGTGAATACTAACTTAGTTATTAATGTTACTCGGTATACACTGCACTGGCTTGGTGTATAAAAAAATCTTCAATTACCGATCTTATAAAATTGTTTAGTTCTGATCTTCAATACATCATAAATTCATGTAATACAATCAAGTATATAAAATGATGCCATAAACTCATCAATAAGTTACCCAATGTATACCTAGCCATATGTCCATATCCATCTTATCTTCATGTAGATATCTTATTCCTTTACCATTTTTATTTTTCAGATGTTTGTAACCATCATGATAAGTATAGTAAAAAATAGTTGACATCAATGATAATACATATTGATTTATTTAATTGCCTTACATATCACTTTAGTAGCTCGGTTATCTCTAATCACTATCTTTCACTTGTCCATTTAGTTCATCAAGATATTCAATCAGTTGTAGGTTATTAGTGTTGAACTTCCTACTCCTCCACCTCCTGCTTCTTCAAACATGGTCTCTACTATTAAGCAGGATGATCAAAGTGCTTTAGATCTTGCAGAATGTGATGACTACTTGGATGCATCTTTAGCATTGTAAGACCTCACCTCTCATGTAACTAATGCAAACCTAATTTGACATATCCATAAAATATTTATAGAAGCTCAACAAGGCTTATGATTATAATTAGGTTGTTTGACTAGATATATTCTTATTTTTATTAGCGAATTGGATATCTATATGAACTCTAAGACACATTGGTGAAAATGAATTATTAAAATTAAACTAAGTTTCAAAATAGTTTCTAATAGGAGATCTAAGGATTCTTGTAATGCATTTATGGCATCTTTTATTCTTGTCACTATCCAATCTAATAATGATGTATTTTTCTTATAGACTATTAGATATGAATTAAAATTTCATGATGAATCATTGTATAAATTATAAATATGAGAATGTGATTACTAGCTAGATTTTATTTATTATGGTGATCTAATTCTAATTGTGTTTATGTTGCAGCAAAGTAAGTTTTCCTATAAAAGGAAGGAGAAAATTCAATGTCAAGTAAAATATACCTTTGGGAAGTTAAAATCTTAACCATTTTTTTTAGTTATAAGGTAAATAGGGTGTGTGGAAAATGACCTTATTTAGTTATGCTTGGAGGAGTTAATAATGTGGGTTATTTGTCAAGGGTTTCTGATTGAGAGTTGGAGTTGGGAAATCATAAATGGACTTGAATTTCGGAATTGACCTTCCTTGGGATTTTAAAAAGTGTTGAGAGGTCAATTTCATGAATCTTTGTGCAAAAATAGACCCCTATAGTCAACACCTATGGGAAGGGTACTTGTTGAACATATAATATTGTCATTTGGTCATGATATGACCTCTCAAAAATCCCCCACCAATGAGAGTGATGAGTTTGAAAGTTGATTTGAGGGATGAAGTATGGGTGGGGTGACTATGGGCATGTTACCCTCTTAAATGAGGAAAAGACTTTCATTTATGGAGGAGTACAATAAAAAACCTCCCTATCCAAGCCTTGCAAGTTGAAGGTCCTTTATATGGAGTTGGCAAGAAAGAATGGGGGTGTTACCCACTTCTCCTTTCTGAGAACTTGTGTTGAGAAGATCAGAAAGGAAGTTAATGGAGGAGGGGGAAAAAAATAAGATAATACATATGAAGATGGAGATCTGAACTTGTGAGCTTGAAGAGAGAATGATAAGTCATATTTTCCTTTGATTCTTTGTTTTGATAGAAGTTTTTCCATGCATGGTTACTCTATGAAGTTTGGTTAAACATAATGTTAGAATAATCTATTGTATAAATAATGAGTGTGAGATGTTATCAAGCTATCAACATAGATTTTCATGGTGAGCAATGTGTCTTCCTCACTCAGGGGTATGGCTAGAGCCAACGAGGCTCCGTGATGCCATTATGGAAGGAAGGAGAGCGAGCCTTGTTTTGTATATTTTTTTTCTTTCTTTGTATTGGAAAAATAAAAATAAAAATGTAGGAATGTTATTTCAATATATTTTGATGAGACATTACTAGTGTGAAATAACATAAAGACTTATTACTATATGTTCCCAATAGTCTGTATGCTTGTTTGAGTAGAAATTTCAAGGGATATATCAAGGTGTTTGTCCAAAAGTAACACTTTCTAATGAAAGAGCAAGTCCTTATTTAGTTTAATATTTACTTCAATTTACAATTAAGTTTGTATAAAAAATTGGGATTCAAGATTTTTGAATCCCTTGTAAACTTAGGTTCGGATTACTTAACTTTTGTTTTCAAAGCAGTGAAGTTTTTAAAATATGTGTAAATCATGGTTAACGCTATTACATCGACCAGTGGGCTGCTAGTGCTGCTCAATGAACAATAGGCTAGACTAAAGCTTCATGCACTCACAAATCTCGACAGATTCATGGACACCTTTTGGCCAGAAATTTCAAACAACGTTTCTACAATGTATGTTCTTACCTTTTTTTTCTTCTATCTTTTGATTTGATTTTTTTGGTAGTTTAGATAGTTTTTTTTAAATTTTCTTCCATTCGTCATTTGGTTTTTAGGGTATTGTATGATTACACTCAGTATTGTATGATTACAATTGAGTGTGATATCTTTTTAGAATTTTCAATCTCTGCAGTTAGTATTAATTTGAAAGAGACCTTAAGGAAATAATTTTAGGAAAACAAACATGCATTATTTTTAGGGTTTTAAAATAAGTACAATCATAATTTTGTTCATTTATTTAGAGAGACTAAAGTTCATAACAGAAGGCTATGTGCGAAATAGAATGAATTTAGCTTCATTTTTAGGGTTTCACAAATAAAGAAAGATTTCTCCACCACTACCTGTGACAATCAGGGAATTTTAACTTTTTTTGAATGGGTGTAATGCTGTGGCAAATATATGATCATTCTCTTGTGGTATAATTTTTCAGTTGCAGGGTCCTATGGTTCATGCTTAAAAATTGTTAATTTTGTGATATGACTTTAAACCTGTTGAGGAGAGATGAAGAGTTTATGCTTGCTTCCCTCATATTTTTATGCATTATATACAAATTATATTGATGTTTCCATAGGAAACTAAAGTATGTAATTAAAATGCATAAGGATAGCTGGTTACAATAGGAAGAGAGATAAAAACTAAAATTTATTGATTAAAAGATTAAAGTGCAAAATGTGCAAGACATAAAAATGTCAGAAAAGAGATCGCTATATTCATTTATGCACAAATTTAAAGCAAAAGAAGGCGTGCTGTGAGAAAATAATGGTAACAGAGTCATGTTCTTGTAACATTTTGATCTTTGTTCTCAAAAAGCTAGCTCAACCTAATCATTTTGTAGGTAGTACATATTTTTCTAGCCTTCTTACATGACAAAATGCTTGCTAGCCCTATTGAGGAATAGTTGCAATGGATAAGTCACATATGTGATGAAAATGGCCTGGTTTTGATCCATTTGAAATTATAACTATAGATTTATATATGTATGTGTCTACTTTTCTATTTTTTTAAAAACCATTTCATCGGATTTTTTTTTACTATTGTCACACTGCCCTGCCTACACTTGGCAAGAACTATGTTGCACTGCAGCCCTTGTTCTTGATTGGTTCGAGTCAAATCGTAGGGACTCGTGAATGTAAGGGTGAGTAAGATTGGGTTGTGTAGTGTCATTTCACTTGCTGCATATTTGCAGCCTTCACACCATCCATATTTTATTTTGGAATAAATCTTATTGGTTTTAATGTAAAATAAAATAAGTTTATAGACAAATTAAATAAGTGAACAACATCTATGTATTAGGTATGCAATAATAGTAAAGCTTTTTGTAGTACCTAAATAATTTGATTGTGTAGAAGCTGTTTGAGGATCTGAAAGAAAACTTAGCAGACCAACTATTACTGATGGCCACATGGCAACATAATTTTCTTGGGCCTGGTGATGCAATTTAAGATAGTATGTCTTAAAGTGACGAGCACAGGTCTCTACACAAGGTCATTGCCCAAGCAGTCCACATCTTGTCAACATTATTAATGACATACTGACACCTTCAATGTACTGGTATGGTAGTGTTACCCAATTTTCCTTGCTCCATGCAAATTTGGCCAAGTTCTATCCCAAGTTCTACATTTTTATCCTACCAAGCACCTCAAAAAATTTCACGGGTTTATGTCCTGTCCTCTGGCCTGTGCATTTTTTAAACTCCCTGGTCTGCAGGTCTAAAAATTTGAAAATCTAGCCATTTGTGCCTAAAAAACTGAAAAAACCTAGGCCATGTTATAATCCTTCATTACCTTTTTGGCCACTTAAAGTTCCCATTTCCCATGTGCACTTTATATTTCCTTTGTTCGCCAGTTCTCTTATTTTCTCGGCGGTTATCTTTTCCTTTCAGTGAACTGGTGAATGCAGTGATTCTCTTAATCACATAATACCTGGCAGTCTTAATGAAACATCTAGTGACTCAGCGAATTGCTTCTAGTCGGGTAGTCACTCAATCAAACCCCGGGTTAGACCTTTGGTTCGGCGATTTAGCGAATGCCTTATTCACGTATTCTCCAGACTTAACTAAGGTTAAGTATTTCATTAAGCGACTCGATGAATTCCTTTGGTCATTTATTCTCCAGTTGGGACTGGGTTAAAGTCAAAGTCGGGATGTAGTTAAGCCTTCAGTGGTTAAGTATTTCATTTGGTGAATACGCAACCGTGTGTTCGCGACATCTCTTATTCCTAGTGGTTAAGTCCTTAACCTTCAGTGATCTAGCGAGCAGTTTATTCTTTCCTTCAGTTGTTGAATCACCAGATAGAGACATAGCATATGGGATGATACTGGTGGACCCAGTTGTCAAAGGATGCTAAGGTGCTGAGTTTTCATTGGTCAAAAGAATGATGATGTGGCAAGGTTGTCAGCAGGTTTTGAGGTCAAAGGCCATTTAGCGATTCAGCAAATGAAGGCTCAGTCATGTGATCTTGTAATCAAACCCATGGTTAAAGCTTTATTCAGCAACCTCGCGAATCCTTTTGTTCGCGTGATCTCCAAACTTAACCGAGGTTGAGATAACCATTCAGTGATTTGGTGATTTTCTTTGGTCGCGTAATTGCTAAATCACTTGGAGTTAATCGTTGATTTGTCAGGTGGGTCCAGTGTCGCATGTTAGTGACATGCATGTTTGTGATTGGTTGCTGCGTGATGACCAAGATTTGTCGGTGGGTTTGATATCAGAGGTTGCCGAGGTGTCTGCTGATGAAGTGGTCGAAAGAGAATAAAAGAAGGACAAGTGGTGAGGTGGACCCAAGTTTGTATGCTCAGTTGGGTAATCGCTTAAACAAAAAGGGTGTATTCTTTCTATTCAGTGATTCAGAGAACAAGTGTATTTGCTAGTTCACACAATAAAGATGCGGTTAAGTTTCCCTTTCAGTGAATTAGAGATAGCCTTTATCGCTGGTTCTCCGAATAATAACCATTATCAGTTGTTTTGCTTGTTCACTGAAAGGAGCTTGAGTTAAGGAATTCATTTTCATGAATGAGTGAAGTAGTTGATCGCTAGTTCTCTAAATGTGACCTAGGGTTAACTAAAGATTAGGAGATTTAGTGACTCAAAGAAAAGGGAACCTGAGGTGAAGTTGAGGTTAATTTTGTAGTCAAAGTCATGCCCGGGTAAAAAGGAAAGATCTAACGGCCACGTTTTAAAGTGCAATTAAAGTTTGAATATCAGTTGTCGATGGATAAAGCTTGGCATCACCTGTGACCATTAATATATTTAAATTCAAAGATCTCAGAATATTAGATTTTAACAGTTATGGTGAGACCGAGTTGCAAAAGGGTAGATGAATCATGGCGGCTCAAAATTTGTAGATAGTTGGTGATGGAAATTGCATTCAAGACACATATTTGATCGATCAAGATATTTCAAGACACATTTATGATCAGAAATGACAGAATTAGGGTTTCATTATTATATGAAAATTTGTGTAACCCTAATTAGATATTTTGCTCCTACTTGCGTGCAAAAGGAGATGTATACATTAATTTTTGAGAGCTTTTAGAGCTTAGAGTTGGACAATTGTAAAAAATAAATTTACCTTTCTTAGGAGTCATCTGAGGCATTCTTTCTGCCCTCTAGCTTCTTTAGTTGTAATCTCCCATAGATTATTCATATATTGTAAGGTATTTTGTGACATTCTTTCTATCCCTATGCCTTCTTGTGTGAATTCTCTCTTAATGAATCAAGTATGGGTATGTTTTCATTGATATCTTAGGATTCCCGATCTCTCTTTCTTTTTGCAATTCATGTGTATTCTTGTGGGTGATTTGATTTGAATGCTCTTGTGGGTATACTCCAACCCCTTGATAATATGTCTCATTCCTATACCTAGTTGCAGAGGTGAATGTTTGTTTGCAGGTTATAGATTGTGTCTAAACTCTGAGAGTGCTATTGTTTGTGAAATTTTTCTCTCTTTCCCTGAATAGTTTCTTTATATTGTAGACCCTTCTATGAAACATTTATGAAAGCCTATTTAGTGAGTTGTGATCTCCTAGACCTAAGTTTGTGCACTGATTTCATCTTCTATACTGCAATTCATACCATATGTTTGGTGTACCACCTAGTAGGTAGTTTGCTTTTAAGTCATTTCCCTTTCAAGCATTCCTTCTATCCCTTTTCCCTCAAGAGTTTTACTTTCATGTCAAGAAGCAAATTAAGGTGATTATCCAAGAGGAACCAGCCTAGAACCTGAAGGTCTCATCTCAGTTAGCATAGGTCCCACAACCTGGAGATGATTCCCATGTTATACTAAGTTATCAAGACCAAGAGAGCTTGAAACAAGGGTGCAAACTTAGTGTATAACAGGTAGTAATATTAATAACTAGGTACATAAAGTTGTATTATTAGGTTACCAATAGTATGATGGATAGGTGATTAATTTTATACTATGCAAAAGATATAATTCTATCATTTACATTATATATATTTGAATTAATAATAAGAATATTTTTGGTTTAATGATATTAATAATAATATGTTCTATAAATGAACTTCTTAAACATTTAATACAAATATGTGAATACTACTTTATTAATCTATCGAAAAGAAACATAGCCATCTACAATTATGGTAATTTTAATCAAACTGGAAACAATAAAAAAAATAAGGCGAAGAGTAGAATGAACAACTGTGTTATCAATATCACTGCTAGAATAAATATTACCCTCATTAGTAATTCTGTCGGTTGATAGTAAAATAATGTTCAGTGTGTAAGCATAAGAGTTATCTCATACGGTTTGAAAATTAAAACCACTGTGTGAATGTAGTGACTTGTACACTTTAAAATAACAATAATAATAATAATAAAACTAAACTCTAATGCAGTTAACGTTTTAAAGGAGTTTAAATTAAACAACACCAGGTTTTATTTATTTATGCTAGTTTACATTTCAGCTTCTTACTCTCACGTGAGAGTTCAACTTAAAATGTAAAGACTAAACAAATAAATAGAAGAGTAAGATGAAGATTAAATAACAAATACTAGTTTTATATTGGATGTTCTTGCAATGTTTTATATTTAGATGGTTTAAAAAAATTTATGTCTACACGAAAATTGAGACAATGAAATTATTTAATAAAGCTAATAAGTTTGTTGTAAATTGAATAAATATAATACATTATTATTATTATTATTATTTCTCTATACGATTTTAATTGAAAACCTTCTAATTTAATCTATTATTAATTATTTTAAATTAAGATAATATAAGCATAGTAATAGCTAATAAATTATTGTACATATTCTATAATAAGTGAGTAAATTTTAAAACGATAATGAAATAACTATGAAAAGATAAAATTTTGATTATTATAAATATATGATCATTCTTATGGATCTTTGTTTATCAATTAGGACTTGATGCTAACACCATTAGCTCTATGCTTTCATGTTTATAGAAATGTTGTTTATAGGAAATATATAAAATAATTATTGATGTCAAAAAAAAAATTGTGTTTTTGTGTTGGAATTTGCCTGAAATTTTTGGGCATTACAAGCATTTGTTGATTCTCATGATGCAGATTTGGGAGACATACTTGAGGGGGTTTTTGTTTCCTTTGATGATAGCATCGTAGTTGGGGATACTTGTTCACCTTCTTCGGATATTGGCACTCTTGATTCTATTAGAATAACTGAGAGGGGCGTGAATCAGTTAGATTAGTTATCCTACAGTCCCAAATATAAAGATGTAACACTCAAAATAATTTCAATAAATTCTATAGCTTAGTAACATAAACTATTAAACTGTCTATGCCTTTTACCAATTACCAGTTAATTAACTCACTGTGATTACTGACCAAATCAAATAAGCAGTATGTAAAGTATGACAATAAAATAATCATCATAGAAATACATAACATAATGATTTAATGTGGAAACACTACTAAGGTAAAAACCACCTGGGACTGGTAACCCAAAATAATCTTTATTCTTCTAAAGTGAGCTTAGTGAAGAGCCAACCTCGTTAAAGGTTACAAACACACTGTTAGGTGTGACCTTGTTAGAGGATTTAAGACTAACAATTAACTTTCGACCAACATTCACTATGGGGTCAATAAGATAACAATGTACATTCTTTGAATGACATAGGGGCATAACATAAGATAGTTAAGTCCACTCGATTAGGAGATTTTTTGTATTAATGGTTAAACTGAAATAGTACTTTATTTGATTACAATACAACTTAATTTACAGATGTTTAGATCTATTCTAATCCCATACAAATCCTCTGATCAATATTTCAATTCACTTCCTCAACTTACTTTCACTCGGTAATAGCTCTTTGATGCTTGGTATTTTTTTGCAGTTTGTTTCTCTTTCAACCAGTCTGATCAGGCATGCATGAAACTGTATTCATGCAAAATCTTCTTCTGGCATGTTTCAATAAAGAAACTCATATCTCTTATATAGATAGATAAACCATTTTCATATCAACCATCATATTTTTCCACTTATTCTTCTTCGTTGATTTTGCCTCTTAAACCTTCCTTGACAGTTGTGTCAATAACACATTTCAATTCCATCCTTTAGATCTGTTGGAGCTTTTCCTTGCAGGACCAAACTTGAATCAATGGATGGGCTTGATTCTCAGGGTAGGCACTCAAGTTTGACAAGAAAAAAGTCCAACTGATGAGGATTGAAAGGAATCCTCCTTCTTTGAGCTCCACATCACTTAGGCGGGTATTACCTTATTTGCACACTCAAGACACCTCATGATAAACCATAGGCCTGTAGATATATTATTGTGGAATGGTTCTCAATCCCTTATAGGTATCCTATACCTCAATGAAACCAATATCTCATGCAATAGCCCTACTTGCATGGAGTGAGTATGAAAACCAGAGACCTATACTAACAACATGAAAGGGAAATGGTGGAACTAAATGTAAATGATTTAAAGATGGGTTTGAAAGATCCCCTGAGATACCCCAAATCCCTCATAGACCAGTGTCTTGTCCAATGGGCCACAGAGTCAAATACCCTATTGCAACAGACAACTATGAAACAACAAAGCAACAAATTCAATGTGTTGATGCCTAACATCAATCACACACCATGACCAAACCTCACTTTAACAACCCACCTGTGTATCCAAGTATGTTATTACCCATCCAAAGGATTTTAACCCTCCCCTTAGAAGAGACCTAAAAACATGCAATACATTAACCAGCATCCACTGGAAGACAAGCATGACATATCTTTCACACCTCAGCTCATACATACATGAACACTAATTCTGAACCAGTTATCCCTGCGAAGACAACTCCACTTGCAAACACATAGGCAATGCAAATAGAAAAATCAAACACCCTTGATGTATGATTAATGAATTCAAAATTCAAATGGAGATAGCTTGGTAACAGTAAGAATAAATTGAGTCCTCATACACAAGACAAGTCAATTACAATATGCATTATATTCTCTGAACCAACAAAGGAAGAAAGAACACCCTATATGCAGAGAAAAGGAAAATATCTATAGGAAAAGGACCCTTCATGGGACTAGCTTTTAGAAGAAAACTCAAACCCTTACAAAGTCCAAAATTCAAAAACTTATACCTCTAGTCATCTTGGAATCCCAAAACAGGATGCAACAAGCTACAGATGACTAAGGTTAGGGTTTCACCCACCAAACCAAACAAATCAATCAGAAATTTATTACAGGGGATGAAAACCAAGAAACTTAGAACAATCAAACACCAGATTGATCCTCATTTATGATGAATCTCTGAAATTATACCGAAGACCATGAATTTATCAAGCATATCAGTCTAATTGTACACCTGTAACATGCCTTGAGCAAGAAAACCCATTCCTTTATGGCACAACATTCTTTGCAACTAGTCATCAGACTCTGGACCACTCTACAATAGTCAGAAAGTCATCATCTACCAACTCTAGCCACTAAAATAATCAATTCTGGTCCTTTCTGTCGCTGGAAACCCTCAAAAATTCAAACACTGGTATCAACGATCACTTCTATGGCACCAGCAATGAATCAATGGTCTATATTTGAATCTGGACTATCTTTAAAATGTAACCGTTAGATCCTTTATTTTGCGGGCTTCTCAAGTTTAACCTTAATAGGAATCCTAGTTTACATTTAGCGAACACGCGACAAGGCTTTTCCTTATTCGTGAAGTGAAAAACTTAACCTGAGTTCAACCCTATGACTTAGCAAACAAAAGAAAGTTATTAACCCCGGTCCTATTTGGTGAACTAGCCACTGAAGGGTTTTGCCAGTTTGCAAAGAACTTTATCTATTTGCCAAATAGTTTAGCGATTCCACGAATACACATTCGCTGAATCGCCAGTCAATTTAACGTTTTGTCATCTCATTTTGTGAATGAGAAAAAAGCATTGAAATTCATCAGGCTGCTAACCTCATTTGTCAGGACCGCCAAACCTTTAGACCCCCACCTGGGCCCGCTTGTGCCACCTGTCAACATGTTATTCATTGAAACTACCTAGTCACTACTAACAAAGGACCCACAAACAACTCTGCATCACAGAGACTCCGATTCTAGATCAACGGCCAGTCTCATGCCCTCATGACCTCATAATATTCTATTTGATCATATGCCTGCCATCAATCTCTTCCCTTTGTCGCCTGAAGAATTTGGCCCCACTGACACATATCCACATCACTTCCACATTGACCAATGAAAACAGAGCACGTTAGTGATGAATCGGCATACTGGACCCACTCTTCATAAGCTTAAGATCAAACGGTTGGCACATAATCTCATGCCTCTGACACATTTCATGAGATCATACACCGTCCATTAGATCTTCCACACTGGCATCTCTTTGAATCTCTCGGGCCAACTGACGTGTCTTCCTTTTCTTTCCAGCTCAGCCAGTCACAATGAGACAACTTAGCAACACCTAGCAAAATGATCCCAAAATTCTCGGCAAGCCCTAACCTTTATGTTATTTTGTGAATATGCGACTACAAAGAAAAACCAAGTCGCTTAATGCTTTCATTGACTACAATTAGGTCAAGCGATTCAGCAAACAAAGCTTTTTGTTGAATCACCAAGTCATGTTTAACCTTGGATTTTACTTGGCGAATGCACAAAAACCTTTATTCACCAGTTCACAAGATATTTTAGAGCTTCACCACTTCATTTGGAGATTTATCGAATACATACATTTGTGTATTCATGAGAAAACCTAGAACCCCACCAAATATTATGAGAAGACGTGAACACTGAAGACTTTATCAGTTTCGCCAAACACTTGTCTGAACCACCAGAAAACTTTGATACCTCTGGGCCCACCTGCAAATTGCCACATGTCATTACATGATTTGTCATCTTGGCCCAATCACCTCTGACACAGGACCCACCGCATACAAGCCTGAGGATAAAGTAACATCAACGGTTGGCACAAGATCTCATAGCCCTGACACATCTCATGAGAACTTACACTAACCGTTGATTGACTACGAATGTTAGGACCCTCTATAATGCTAGAAATCCTGGTCCCACTAACATCTGCCAAATCATCATTATGTGGACCAACCAGGGACCACCATTTGTTCACACTCGGTAGTAGACCCACTGAGAACATTATACCACCTGGAAGATCAGACGGACGATGCATGATCTCAAAGGCCTGGAAGATTCCATGAGATCATGCGCCCATCATCGATCTTGAATCTTTGCCGATGTCATAAAAGCTTGACCCCACCTTGCTGCATAAGATACCTCGACTCATGAGAGACTGCCATGTCGCAAAATCTGACAAGCGGAAAAACCATTTTTTCTTGGTTCACAAGTCATTCTGACAACCTTGCCACTTCATCAATTCCTTCAGCCAATAGGGATGTGCCATTTGTGCTTACATGTCAATGGTCCCACCTGTCGAAAGCACTATGCCATAAGGAGAAATCAATGGTTGTCGTAAGATCACAAACCTCTGACACCTTCTATGCACTTTAACGACAACCGTTGGATCAAAAGAAGCTAAAAGTCGGGCCCGCTGACATAAAACAAGTCATCGCTCAAAAAACCAATACTTGCATGACACGTTGGCTTCAAACTGACACAAGTCCACATATGACACCATTTAAAAAGAGGGACTACCACTATGCGAATCAGTGACTAAAGAAGAAATAAGCTGCTTGCGGGGTCGCATGATGTTAAGACATAACTGCCAGGGACTTGGAGAATATGCGAACACATAGTCACGTTATTGTCAAATAAAAATACTAACCGCTGAGAAATAAAGTGAATCAGTGACCAGTCGGGAAAGAAAATGAACAGATGCGTAAAGGGAACTTAAGTGGCTTGAAAAAGTAATAAAGAAATAGAACTTGGCCAGGGCGCACTTAGGGTTTTTCCTTGTAACAGCTAGATTTTTGAACATTTTGCAAGGGTTTCAATCCAGAGACCTAAAAATAGTTCCAGAGACCAGTAGAAAAGACCTACAGCCATGAAATTTTTTGCAGGTATAGACCATTTTCTAAGGAATTTAGCTGTGACATAAAAATGGGCTAACAAGATCTTTGAATTTTGTCAGCCGTAGATCTCATAATAAACTTTATCCTCAATCTTGAAATCATAACAATTTCCATCTCATCAAATTTAGTCGGCTGAACTAAGCATTTTATACTTTCATCCATACTCGGTTAACAAAGAAATGCGTCGATGAACACAAGATCGATTAATATTGTTTCTTAGTATACACTACACCATCTCGGTGTATACTGAAGTGCTTTATTTACTGACCACATTTCCTTGTACAATTTTGTTTCCTTATTTATAATAGATTAATGTAACATAATCAAGTCAACAATATGAGATCATAGACTCATCAATAAGTTACCCAAAGTATTCATTATCCTCATCTATCATATCCATCTCTCTCCATGTAGATATTTCAGTTCTTCATCTTTTCTTTCTTTTTATAAATGTTTAGATGTTTTTAACTTACATGATAAGTACTACAAAAACTAGTTGACATCAATGACAACATAATGATTGATTTAATTATCTTACATATCATTTCAGTAACTCGGTGATCTCTAATCACTCGTCTTCAAGTCATTCAGGTATTCAATCAGTTGTAGTAGTTCATCAATCTCTTCCTTCGGCATCGATGGCAACACAAGCAATATGAAAATATGCCATGCACATACCAAACATGTATTCTACAACTATGTAAGTAAATGTTGTAGCTCGGTAAGCTCTCCCAAGCTTGATATTTAATATTGTTAATTGGTACATTATATAACAACATTACAAGTGTACACTCTCCTCTACAGATTTGATCTTTTTAGCTCTCAGATTCCTTTTGTTCTCACCAACAATGGATTATCTCTCCCTTAGATAGATATTTCATGATCTCTCTATTTATCTCTATTTATCTATCCTCACTATTTATCTCTCCCTTTGACAATAATTCCAAACAAAAACATAAAACATATAGCTCTGTAATAGCTAAGTAACTCTTTGTTGCTCGGTGTAGACAATGTATCTCTGTATTTTGATATGCAAATCTTTGTTCTAGCTCCTCAAATCTTTCACAACCTTATACATGATCCAAAGTGTGAGCTATGTTACATCAACATGAATGATCTTCTGATAAGATTAGGCTGATGCAACCTCCAGATCACATTAGTGACCGGTAGATAGGGGACGGACCCCAATTCTAGTCCTCAAGTAGTCCTTCGGTAGAGGCTTGGTAAAAATATCAACAAGTTGCTCCTTTGATGTAATATTTTCCAATTTGACTTGCTTCTTCTGTACTTGTTCTCTTAAGTAGTGATACTTAATTGAAATATGCTTTATCTTCGAATGCATTATAGGATTCATAGAAATATTTATTGCACTAGTATTTCCAACACTTGTTTGATATAAGAAATGTTTGAACAGTTTGTAGTAGTAGCAACATACTCTTCTTCAATAGTAGACTGAGAAATACAAGGTTATTTCTTACTTGTCCAAGTTACAAGTCTTTCACCAAAGAAAAATGCTCCTTCGGTTGTGCTTTTTCTGTCATCTATATTTCCAGCCCAATCTGCATCGATGTAAACTCTTACTTCAAATTTGCGTTCCTTAGAATACCATAAACCATAATCCTGTGTTTTCTTTAGGTATCTCAAGATTATTTTCACTAAAACCATATGTGAATCCTTAGGATTGGCAAAGAATCTAGCCACAATCCCCACTGTGTGTCTAATATCAGGCCTACTGTGTACTACATACATCAGTTTACCAATCATAGATTGGTACAATGTCAGATTTACCTCTATAGATTCATCATCTTCCATTAATTTGTAGCCTGTAACCATCAGTGTTCCTACTAGTTTAGCATCTTCCATGCCAAATGTTCTCACTACTTCCTTAATGTACTTTGATTGTGTGATGAAAATTCCATCATTCTACCGAATAACCTACAAGCCTAGAAAGAATTTAATATCTCCAAACATTGACATTTCAAATTCCTTTTTCATCTCATCAGCAAATGATTTACAAATATGATCTTTTTCTCCATAGATTATATCATCCACAAATATTTTAGCAATCAAAATAGGATCATCAGATCCTCCTTTCATGTACAAATTGTTGTTTTCACTAGTTCTTACAAAACTAATATTTAAAAGATAAGTATGTAACCTTTCATACCATGCTCTTGGTGCTTTCTTTAATCCATATAAAGCTTTGTGCAGTCTACATACCATGTCTTTCTGATTTGGATCTACAAATCCTTTTGGTTATTCTATGTAGACCTCCTCCTCTAGTATTCCATTTAGAAAAGTTGACTTAACATCCATTTGATAGACCTTGAATTTATTATGTGCAGCATATGCAAGTAACATGTGGAATCCTTCTAGTCGAGCAATAGGTGTGAAATTTTCACCATAATCAATACCTTCTTCTTGTGCATATCCCTTGCAAACAAGTCTAGCTTTGTTCCTAGTGACTTCTCCATTCTCATTTAGCTTATTTCTAAATATCCATTTAGTATCGATAACATTTTTATCTTTCAGTCTAGGTACTAAAGTCCATGTCTTTTTTTTCTCAATTTGTTCTATCTCTTCATTCATAGCATTGATCCACTCATCATTCTCAAGTGCAACCTTAACATTCTTAGGTTCAAACTCACAAACTAAGCCTACATTTTTTCTTAACTTACTTCTTGTCAGTATCCTAGCTTTCTTATCTCCAATAACTTGGTTCTCAGGATGATGTCTTCTCACAAATCTTGCTAGCACTTAATCTCTTCTTTGTTCTTCATTCTATTCAGGTTCATTTCCTTGCTCAACAGCTTCTTCCTGATCCTCGGTTTCACTTTGTTGTTCATTGGTGTTGTTTTCCTGATGCCTAGTTGACTCAGCTCATGTCTTCGGTAGATACTCTGGATCTTCAATATAAGAAAATCTACCATAGTCTTCCATCTCCTTAGTACTTTCTTCATCATTTTTATGAGCAAATTCATCAACTCTGATATTAGCACTTTCAATCATCTTATTAGTAACCTTATTCAGACACTTGTAAGCTTTACTTTTAGTAGAATATCCAAGAAATATTCCCTCATCTTCTTTAGAGTCAAATTTCCCATTCTTATCATCTTTCATAATAAAACATTTGCTACCAAAAATTTTGAAGTAACTTACACTCGGTGTCTATCCAAACCATAACTCCTAGGGTGTCTTATTTATGTCTTTCTTTAATAGTACTCAGTTTAGGACATATACAACTATTCTAATTGCTTCTCTCCAATACATCTGTGCAACCTTTTTCTCTATCATCAGTGTTCTTGCACAATTATAGATATGTTTCTCCTTTCAACAATTCCATTCTGTCGCGGTGTTCTAGGTGCAGAAACATGTCTTTTGATGCCATGCTCATTACAATAGTTAGTTAATTCATCAGAAATAAACTCACCACCTCTAGCAGACCTCAAGAATTTTAGTTCTTTTCCAGTTTTGCTTTTCTACTTTAGCCTTGTACCATTTAAACATTTTAAATGCCTCAAATTTCTCTTTTAAAAACATAACAGTCATCAATCTAGTATATTCATCAACAAACAGAATAAAGTATCTATCACCATAGTAGCTTGGAGTTCTCATGGGACCACATAGGTCGGTGTGAACTAACTCCAAGATTCTTTTTGTTGAATAGTCTTTACTTTTGAAACTAGATTTTGTCATCTTCCTTTTTTGACATTGATGAAACATAACATGATCTGGTTTAGTTAGGCTAGGAAGTCCTCTAAATTTTCTCTTTCTATTGATCTTAATCATGTTATTAAAATTTACATGACATAACCTTTTATGCCATAACCATGCATCTTCATTTTTCACTAGTAAACAAGAAGTCTCAGCATTGTCAAGATAGAATAAGTTACCTTTTGATTGTCCTCCTGTTCTGACAAGCTTTCCACTCTCATCATAGATCTTCACCTTCTTTCTTTCAAATGCCACTTGGTGACCTGAGTTGTTAAGTTGTGCTACACTTAGCAAATTGTAATTTAGTCCTTTTACCCAATAAGCATTATCACATCTAATTTTATTATTTATCAATAAAGATCCTTTACCTTTAACCATGCAAGGTGTATCATTACCCATTTTGACTGATCCTCCATTATAATGCTCAAGATGATCAAACTTATCTTCATCACTAGTCATGTGATGTGTACAACCACTATCAATCATCCAAGTATCATTTTTACTAACTTTAGAAATGAGTGCTATTTCTACATGCCTTTCCTCTTCCTCAGAGTCATCTTTCATTGCAACAAATACTACCTTAACATCATCATCAATGTTAATGTCAGTGTCCTCAGCTTCAACCAAATAACATGCCTTTTTGCCCTTATCTTTATAATCTCAGTTATTTATGTTATAGTGTCGGTAACCTCTATTGTTTCTTCTTCCATAGTTTCCATCACTAGATCAATCTTGGTCTTTATCTTCCTCTTTCCTATTGGGACATCTAGTAGCAATATGGCCAACTTCTTTGCAATTAAAACAAGCTAAAGGTAATTTAGCCTTATATCTACCTTTACCTTTAGGCAGTCTCTAGGCCATAAGAACTTCAAGTTCATCAAGCTCATCATTAGTATTACTATCGTTATCATTCCTTATATTATGTCTACTGCTAGATTTACCAATCTTCAGAGAAGACATAAAAATAGACTCAACAGATGGTACAACACTATTATCAAAATTGTTCAACTCAAAAGTTGTTAACTTACCAATCAGACTATCAAGAGTAAGAGTGCTACCAGTTGCAGACCTCATTTCATGTATAGTAGATATTCTGATTGCATATGCAAGAAAAAAGGTTCTTAGAATCCTACTTACCATTGTATCTTCATCAATGATACCACCAGCTCCTCAGATAGCATTGACTACCTCTTTGATTCGGCTTGTATATTGTGTAATGGTTTCTCCTTCCTTCATTTTCATATCATCAAATCTGCCTCTTAAGATTTGAGCTCTAGCTCTCTTCATATTTGCATCACCACCATAGACTAGAGAAAGTTTATCCCACATTTCCTTTGAAGTAGTACAAGTCTTGACATCCTCAAATTTTGCATCAGATAGAGTAGCAACAATCTCTATCATAGTCATGTTGTGTTCATGTCGACCTTTCAACTAATCAAGAGTTAAAGGTCCATTTGGTGGTTATAAGTAGCCATGTTCAAGTAGATATAAGGCAGAATCTCCGATTCTGGATATGTGAAGTTTCATTCAACTATGCCATATAGTAAAGTTGTCCTTACTCAGCTTTGGCACTTCCCTCTTATACATCTTGTAATCTTTCTACTAAAGTCCTTAAAACTTTGTTCCAAGCAACCAATGCTCTAATATCAATTGTTAGAATAATTGAGAGGGGGGTGAATCAGTTAGATCAGTTATCCTACAGTCCCAAATACAAAGATGTAACACTCAAAACAATTTCAATAAATTCTGCATCTCGGTAACATAAACTATTAAATTGTATGTGCCTTTTACCGATTACCAGTTAATTAACTCATTGTGATTACCGACCAAATCAAATATGCAGTATGTAAAGTATGATAATAAAATAATCATCACAAAAATACATAACACAATGATTTAACATGGAAACCCTGCTAAGGGAAAAACCACCTGGGACCAGTAACCCAAAATAATTTTCACTCTTCTGAAGTGAGCTCGGTGAAGAGCCAACCCTGTTAAAGGTTACAAACACACTGTTAGGTGTGACTTGGTTAGATGATTTAAGACTAATAGTTAACTTTTGACTAGCTTTCACTATGTGGTCAATAAAATAACAATGTACATTCCTTGAATGACATAGGGGCATAACATAAGACAGTTAAGTCCACTTGGTTAGGATATTTTATGTATCAATGGTTAATCTAAAACAGAAGTTGATCTGATTACAATACAACTTAATTTGCAGATGTTCAGATCTATTATAAGCCAATATAAATCCTCTGATCAATATTTCAATTCACTTCCTCAACTTACTTTCACTTGGTAATAGCTCTCTGATGCTTGGTGTTGTTCTGTAGTTCGGTTCTCCTTTAACTAGTCTGATTAGGCATGCATGAAGCTATATTCATGCAAAATCTCTGCAGTCTTCTTTCTTCTAGCATGTTTTAATAAAAAAACTCATATCTCTTATATAGACAAATAAACCATTTTCATATCAACCATCAGGTTTTTCCACTTATTCTTCTTCATTGATTTTGCCTCTCAAACCTTTGTTGTTAGTTGTGTCAATAACATGTTTCAATTCCATCCTTTAGATCTTCTTTGAATTTTGTCAGTCATGGATCTCATAACAAAATTTATCCTCAATCTTGAAATCATAACAATTTCTAGCTCATTAAATTCAATTGGCTGAACTAAGCATTTAATACTTTTATCCATACTAATTAACAAAGAAATTTTTTGGTGAACACAAGCTCGGTTAATACTGTCACTTGGTATACAGTACACTACCTCGGTGTATACTAAAGTGCTTCATTTACTGACCACATTGCCTTGTACAAATTTTCTTCCTTCTTCATAATAGATTAATGCAATATAATCAAGTCAACAATATGAGATCATAGACTCAGAAATAAGTCACCCAAATTATTCTTTATCCTCATCTGTCATATCCATCTCTCTCTATGTAGATATCTCAGTTCTTCATCTTTTCTCTCTTTTTACAAATGTTTAGATGTTTATAGCTTACATGATAAGTACTGTCAAAACTAGTTGACATCAATGACAACATGATGACTGATTTAATTATCTTACATATCATTTCAGTAACTTGGTGATCTCTAATCACTGATCTTCAAGTCATTCAGGTATTCAATCAGTTGTAGTTCATCAGATTCTTCTCCTTCTTGACTTGATTTATCACATGAGGTGATAGATTCTTTGATCTTGGAGAGACCTATTCACTCTTCATAGATTCATACATGGAGACCTTCATATTCTTACTCCTTCCATTTGCATATGGATTGGCTTCTTCATCATTTTATGTATCTATTTCTTCCTAAGGGGAGACATGTTTCTTCTAAGTATTGGCTTATCTTTTGTTTGCAGGTACTCTTCATCAACATGGTAGCTTCTTCATTATGGGGGGGGATATCATGTCTCCACCTATCCTTTGTATGGGGGGATAATTCTTTGTATATACATGATGTGTGTGGCTCTTGGGGGGTCTTGAGTACTCTAGTCATCCATGCATCTTGTTTCTTCTCTCTTTTTGGGAGATGGTTTTTCCAATGAGGTTTTCCCTCTTTCTCTGCTTTATGAGATTTTTACATTTCATGTATTTCATTGCATATTGTATATGGGTACCTAACATGGCCTAGTAGTTGGGACCCATCTTGAATTGTGAGTTTAAGTGCATTCTCCTAAGTTTCACTTAAGGGGGGGTGTTGGTGTAATTAAATATTTCTAATTACACTTTACTTAATCTTACTTAGGATAATGCATTGCATAGTAGTTTGTCATTGAGACACCTAGGAGTTTGCATCTCAATTAAGCATGTGGTGTAAGAGAAATTCCACTTTAGGTGTGAGATCCACCTTTAACTCTCTTATCACATTATCATCATAATCCTATTGCACTTACTTCATTACATAATGGAGGATGATCCACATTTGGTAGACATGTGATTACACCTAGCATAGGTGATAGCTTATCATCTCCTTATCATTCTCTCTTATCACCTTTCCTATATAAGGATTCCTATTATGTACATTGAATAATCATGTAAGGTGAATTCATTGGATCAATTCAATATCAACCATTGCATTCATATCATCTCTCTTGTGTTTTCCTTTAACCTCTAGATCCTTGGTTAAATCTTTTCTATTTGCAAATTCTTACACTTTGTAATATCTAGCTAGCAATTATATATATTTGCATATGTTTATCCCTTACCATATATATATATATATATATATATATATATATATATATATATATATATATATATATATATATATATATATATATATAACACACACACATAGACATACTTCATAATTTTTATTAATATACACTATTCAGTTATTTAATAGACTTGTACACTCAAACATTTATTGATACATTATAGCCATATAGTTAAATTATCCTATTTTCATTTTGAAAGACAAGTTCGTAGCCATTGAATTAACATTTATAATTTTTAAATTTTTCTCATTCCCACACCTAACTTTCTCAACAAAGAATGATTGAACAAACTATTATATGGTATGTTGTTATGTCCTAGATTTTAAAGGTATTTGATGGATTCATTATTACAATGTGAACATCAATTTTCCTCCTCTCATCATAAAGAATGAGAAAATTTAGATTTAGTACACCAAAAGGAAAGTTCATCTATATAATAATCTTATGAGTAGTTACATGAATAATGAATGTCACTTTCAATATTGCATACATGCATTCTAATGGATTGATCTTAAGATTTATTATATATCATGTATTTCTATTTTTATTGAAACTACTGCGATATTGGATGTTTTTAAAAACTGATTTATGATGAGGAATATCCAAAAACATCGAATATCACAGTAGTTTTGATAAAAATAGAAATACAATCATATTTTAAAGATGATAACACAATAATAAATGAAGGAAAGAAATGCATTAAACTGTCTTGACTACTCAAGGCACACAAATCATTATCTTTTTAAAGAAATATTGTCTCAAATTCTATTCAATGTAGCTTCAACTAACACGAACATAGTATTTATTCTGGTCAGCCTCAAAATACAATCGGGCTCTTATTGTATGTAGGCTCAAAACATCTTACATGAAAGAAATTAATGAAATTGAATAAGAACAGTCTAACGGAGACAAGATGGAATCTTCACTCACCAGAATGGTCTACCAACTTTGAACAACAATGATAGATTAATACCCTATAGGTGGTGTTGCAGGTGTAGAGGTTTGCCCATCAATCAACTCCTTGAGATGTTGGTCATCTCCCACGTTCTACTGAAAATGCACTAATGCCCTTGGAATCACAAACACATCTCCCTTCTCTAACATTTTAAAGAAAAACACATTATTTGTGCTGAGAAAACTAACCAAAATAGTGCCCTCCATTACATATATGATCACAGTACCATGAGGATGAATATGAGGGGGATTCAAGCAGCCAGGGGAAAAAAATCCATGGTTCATTTATATTCCCAATGTGTTCAATCCCAGAAATGTTTCCACATTACCTTCAGTGATATTGAACCCAAAACTATTGTTGGTTGAAAGTGGAGTAGCAAGTCCCTTAAACAAGAAATCTGACTCCTTCACTTCCTTTGGGTCTTTGCACACAAAACCATTTACCTTCACATTAGCTTGATTAATGTCAGCCACACAAAATCCTCCAGAGGATCTAGGTCTGATGCATTAATTGACAAGATAATGGAAAGCCACAAAATGTAGCTCGAGTAAGCTTTGATCATTGTCATGCAAGTTTTCATTTCCAATCCACTCAAAATGTTGGAGGGTATGAGAAATGGAAAAGCAGAGCTTGATATGACTAAGCATGCCCAAAGCAGGTATTTTATAGGGGAAATTGACTAAATGAGCAATGAAATATATTTGTTTATCTGAGCAAAAGCATAATTTCAAAAACTTTTTCAAATGATGGTAGCTAGAGTTTGATTTGATAGATTACACCAATTAATCAATCATGTGCGAGATGGATCCATTTGAATGGTTCTTTTAGTTAAATGCTTTACAAAGACATAAAGACAAGTAATTTTTGTCATAGCTACGTAAGAGGATGGAATGAAATTGTTATTTTATAGTGGATAGTTAATTGACATTACAATGTATCAAGTCATGTACACATTGTCTACAGGAGTCGGTCTACCATGCGATGAAGGACATAGCTATGCTCTAGATAGAATGTACTATTGACCAAATTTGAAAAAATTGAAAACACAACAGATTTTTGTAAAATTTTCAGCGTCTCTTCTTCATGATCTATATGTTTTGAATCAAAAACATCCAAAAAAATTCCAAAAAAAATACTACATTTTTGCAAATCTGGAATTTTTTTTTGTTTTTGGTGCATTTTATCGGGAGCTTAGTCGCCGCTGCGATGAATAGCTTCAGTTTTATTATCTTTTAAGACATAAAAATATAGATGTAGATACCATCATAGCTACCTAATCTGATAGATTATTTGCAAATTTAATGACCCATTCTTTCCTTTTCTTAAATCTTTGTCACGCAATACTTTGTTAGTATATTTATGTATAGTTTTTTGTTTGAATACTTATCCACGTGTCTTCTCCTACTTATGGCACTGCAATGTTTTTATTATAGTTTTCACACTATTATGAGTCAACATTAGCCACTTGAAGATTGCTACCCATCTCTAGCATGTTATTAGCCCTTCCACCAAAACAAAAAGGTGCAAGGGTCATGCTAATAGGAAATTATAATATAAGTTTATATGTGCATATAAAATATATTATTTTAATTTAAAATATTTTAAATACAAAATAATATTTTTTATACAATTTTGAAATACAAGAATAATTATTTATAAAAATCTATTCAACATGAAACAAATTATATTGAGAATTTTCAAATTCTACAGATAGTGAGGAAGGGGATTAGGATGAGGGCAATGATCAAGATGGATTTCAGAGAGTTTTGAAAGTGCTTCTACTATTGGATGCATCTGCAAGTTTGTTTTGGTCTCTTTTCTTCTTTTGTTTTGGTCTCTAGCTCTACATTAATGTATTTTGCCCCTCTAGGTTTCAATGGTGTTATTTTTTATGGTTTTATTTTATTTATAGAGGGATGGTGGCTAGATGTTCTATGGATATTGGGGTTTTTTTTCCAATGTATCTAGTCTTGGGATTTCTCATTTTCTATTGGCACTTAAACTTGTGTAATAACATGTTCAAATCCTATGCTATGTTGACATTTACTCATGTTATGATCTTCTTTTTGGATGAACGTATATTATGTTGACGCAGATCAAAGCGTAGAGGATCCAATTAAGGACAGTCCAACCTTGCAGCTTCATAACAACACATTGGAATAACACAACAAAACAATTGTTTCAAATAAATTTTCCATTAACATGCCAGGCTATAAGGCCTTCCGGGTTAGGGCTAATTACAATCAGAAACAATTCTGCAAGATCATCAAGATCCAATATAACTCTAGCTAGTTTAGTCCTGAAAACTATCAGCAAATGATGGAAATGTTAGGAATAGTCCCAAGAGATAACTGAGAAGAGGGGGTGAATCGGTTATCTACAAGTTTCAATTCTTTATCCAATATTTTGGTTACGAGGAAACCCAAATAGGTAAAAACCCTGGTGGGACTTGATACCCACTAATATTCTGTACTAGTGTATAATAATCCTTGCTAGAAGATTCTTTAACTTGTTAGGAGTACCTTTACAATATATGAAGTATAGTAGACCTGGTCAAGGGTCAGACCCTATTAGGAGTCTTTTACAATTGTCCTTGTTAGGAGAGAGGACACACTGTCCAAGAGCTCATTGTTCAAAGGGGCGAAGGCTGCAACCTTCTAAATAACAGATACACACTATATCTGGATCTTGGTGAATTGTGCTTTGACCTGCTATCTAGATCAGTTCCAATGTATAGCACATGTAATCTACTTGGTCACATAGACATTCTTCTCATGGTTCCATAACTCGCACACTCTGCTCTGCTCTTCTTAATCAACCATGAACCACACTCAAGCAATCACAAATGACTGCCTATAAATATCTTTCCTCTAAATGATATAATCAAGTCAGCCTATTAGAACCACCTTGAAATCATAATAGAGAAACCATAATAAACTCCAAAAAACATTTTGTTGGCTCTATTATGCACGCAACATATTATGGGACCTGTCTTAATAAAATAATTGTAGATGCACACTACACACTGTCGGCTCTACCAAAACAACTAGATCTTACTCCACAAGCTAAATTAACTCATGCAATCTTAACTAAACATCAATGACTCATCTCTAAGCTTAACTCCAAGGGCACATACCCTAAAGATAGGTGAAATTGAAGAACCAATAAAATCTCTATCGGCTCCACTGAAAAAACACAAGAAACTACAACTGGCGAATAGCGACTGCATAACTTCACTTGCATTCATCTTCAGACCATGCATGCATCAAATTAACATCACTAACATATTTTTTTCATATCTCCAAGGGTGCATACCCATAGGACAACTGTATGACAACTATACATAGAACACTGCCTATAACTCTATCAAGAACACTACTGACACAAGCTACTATATAACTGTCTGTACTAACAGTTAACCTCTATGCCCATGATATCATGCTGATATCATGTCCATGCATAATATAATAAAGGCTTACTACATAAGACTTCCATACATGCTACTTTCCATATGTTTTCATCAATGACAAACATATAGTCAGTACTGGCCTGCTGGCAAATCTCCAACAATCTCCCCCTTTGGCATTGATGGCAACATTCAGAATGAAAAACCACCACCAACCCAAATGAATATTGCTTTTATAACATTCTCCATTTCTTCTTCAAAACTCCCCCAAAGATGAATCCTTCATCTGCTGCAATCTTTTCTAACATTATCCATTCCCTCAATTGAACTGCTGTCACAACTGAATACTGCTCCCCCTAAGTATGTTACTCCTCCTATTTTTCATGACTCTTTATACTACTCCCACTTTGACATCAATGGAAAAGGGTGCCATTCATTTGAATCACTGGTACTACTCCTGAGGTAGAGTAGTCAACCTTCCATCAGTCCCTGAGGACTAATACCTTTCCTTCTTCCTTCTAAGCTGAATCATGGAAGGGAATTACTCCCAACTTCTCCCTGAGATACTCAAAAGTATCCTTATGTAATGGCTTTGTGAATATGTCAGCCAACTGATCTTTAGTATTCACATAGTCCAACTTGACTTCTTTCTTTACCACTTTCTCTCTTAGGAAGTGATACTTGGTCTCAATGTGCTTTGTCTTTGCATGCATCATAGGGTTCTTCAACATATTGATAGTGCTAGTGTTATCATAGTGAATAACAATAGGATAATCAATCTGAATTCCAAAATCTTTTATCATCTGCTTAATCCACACAATTGTAGAACAATTCAGGGCTGCTACAACATACTCTACTTCTATTGTTGACTGAGAAATACAATTTTGTTTCTTGCTTGTCCAAGTGACAAGTCTATCACCAAGAAACACTACTCCACCTGATGTACTCTTTCCGTCATCAACACATCCTGCCCAATTTGCATCAGGGTACACATGAAGCTCAACATTTTCTGAATTACGATACCATAGACCATAGTCTATAGTGCCTTGTAAGTATTTGAATATCCTCTTTACTACCATGAGGTGACTTTTCTTAGGCTCTACTAAAAATCTCCCAACTATGCCAACTGCATTTGAAATGTCAGGTCTAGTCTGAGTAAGATAAATTAGTTTTCCAATCATAGACTTATACAATGTTATATCAATTGCTGGTGAGTCATCTTCCTTTGTTAGCTTGCATCCAGTAATCATAGGTGTTCCTAGTGGCTTGCAATCATCCATCTTGAATTTCTTTAATATTTATTTCACATATTTGGACTGATTAATGAATATACCTTTCTTTCTTTATTGCACATTCAATCCTAAAAAGTACTTGATAGGACCAATCATACTCATCTCAAATTCATTCTGCATTTTCTTAGCAAATTCAGCACTAAGTTTGTCATTACCTCCAAAGATAATGTCATGAAAAAATATAGCTACAAGTAACAATCCTTCAGATGTATCTCTAATGAATAGATTACAATCTGCTTCTCCTTTCTTGAATCCAATCTTTGTTAGGTATCCATCTTGTCTCTCATACCATGCTCTAGGGGCTTGCTTAAGTCCATAGAGGGCCTTCTTCAGTCTGCATACCATATCAGGTCTATCTGATAAGGTGAATCCTTCTGGCTACTCAATGTATACTTCTTCTTTTAGATCTCTATTCAGGAATGCTGACTTGACATCCATCTGATAAACTTTGAAGTTTTTAACCGTAGCATAAGCTAGAAACAACTTAATAGTTTCTAATCTGCTCATAGGTGCAAATGTGTCTGAATAGTCAATACCTTCTCTTTGTGCATATCCTTTGCATACTAATATTTCTTTGTTCCTTACTATTGTACCATCTTCATTCACCTTGTTTCTAAATATCCACTTAGTTCCAATCACATTTTTATCACTAGGTCTTGGGACCAGTTCCCAAGTGT
Organism: Chamaecyparis obtusa; assembly: GCA_027943335.1. Lineage (NCBI taxonomy): Eukaryota > Viridiplantae > Streptophyta > Pinopsida > Cupressales > Cupressaceae > Chamaecyparis > Chamaecyparis obtusa. Next base: position 151,636 of record BSBK01004949.1, on the reverse strand, counting down.
CATTCTTAATAATCTGATCAAGTTCTTCTTTCATAGCATCATGCCAATCTGAATCATTACAAGCATCTTCAACACTTAAAGGTTCAATCTAAGATAGTAAACATACCACATCACTGCTAGATGAGTTCTTAGCTTGTGATCTTGTTAAGACTTTGCCACTCTGATCTATGATGTCTTTCTTGGAATGGTTTCTAGATGTAAATTTAGGAGCTTTAGTTGTTGCTAACTCATCAGCCTTAGAAGTTTCTTCCTCACTTGTCTTAGGGTCATTGAATAACACATCAATACTGTCAAACATTTCTTCAATAATTGTCTCACTAGTGGAGGGTCTGGTTTCTTCTTCAATCATGGGAGAGTAATCATGATATCTTTCTCGAATCATAAACTTTTCATCAATCTTCACATGACCACTTTCAATGATCTTTTTCAATCTTAAATTGAAACATCTATAAGCTTTACTTTTAGTAGAGTAACCAAGGAAAATACCTTCATCACTCCTTGCATCAAACTTTCCTACTGCTTCATCCCTCTTGATGTAGCACTTGATTCCAAAGATTCTAAAGTATTTTACTATGGGGATATTACCAAACCATAGCTCATATGGTATTTTGTCAGTGCGAGGCCTTAGCTAAATTCTATTGATTATGTAGACTGTTGTATTGACCGCATCTCTCCAATAGGTGTGTGCAACTTTTCCTTCTATCATGATGGTGCGGGCTATATCCAGAATTATCCTATTCCTTCTCTCTACAATTCCATTCTACTGAGGTGTTCTAGGTGCACTTAATTATCTCTTGATGCCATGTTCTTCATAGTACTCATAAAATTTGTCAGAGCTGAATTCTTCTCCTCTATCTGATCTTAAGCATTTTATCTTTAATCTAGATTCATTCTCAACCTTAGCTTTGAATATTTTGAACTTATCAAATGCTTCTGACTTATCTTTCAAGAATGCAACCCACATCATCCTAGTATAATCATCAACAAACAAAATGAAATACCTTTCACCATAGTATGATCTTTTTTGAGTTGGACCACATAGGTCTGTATGAATCAGATCCAACTTATTTTCTATTGAATTGTGCTTGATTCTAAATGAATTCCTCACATGCTTTCCCATCACACATTCCCTGTATATAGTATCAACTAGATTTGCTATGCTATGTAGATCTCTTACTGCCTTAACACTACTTATCTTTACTATGTTATCAAAATTGATATGACATAGTCTTTTATGCCACAACCAACTATCATCAACTTTAGCAACAAAATAACTCACTTCTTAATTGAGTTGGAAGACATTACCTCTTGTCTTTGAGTCTAATGCAATCATAACACCATCCTTGTTGTTAATGATGCATTCGTCATCTTTGAACTCCAACTAATATCCTTTTCCAAGTAATTGTCCAACACTGAGAAGGTTATGTTTCAAACCATCAACATAGAGAACATCATCAGTACTATTCTTACCATCCAAGGTGATGGCTCCTCTACCAACTATAGGTTTAGGAGCGTTGTCACCAAATCTAACCATACCTCCTTTGTATTTGTCTAGATGAACAAATCTACCTTTATCACCTATCATGTGATGTGAACAAACACTATCTATAGTCCAGTCTGTCCTTATGTCTACTTGGGAAATCAATGCTAGCTCTTGATTTACTTTCTCATCTTTAGGAACTGACTTAATATTCATTTTGTCTACAATAGAAATGAATCCAATTTCCTCTTCACCAGATTTTTCATCTAAAACTCCATCTCTAGCAAAGTAACATTCCTTAGAGTACTTAGGCTTGTAATCCTTTTTGAACTTTCTAGCTCTAGTAGGACACTTAGATGCAAAGTGACCTATCTTAGTACATGAAAAGCACTTAAATGGCAATTGACCTTGATACTTTCCTTTTCCTTTCTTTTCTCTTTTGAAAATCATAGCAATAAAGTCATCTAAAGTTTTCTCTTGATCATCATCATCAAAATTACTAGAAGTGTTTACAGATTTCTTACCATGAACTATTGCTTTGAAGGATGTCTCACTTTTAGGTTTGGTCTTCAATCTTGAAATCTCAAAAGCTGATATTTTGCTGATCAAGGTCTCTCTCTTGAAATTGGTTGTAAGCTGCATGGTCTCATCAAGGATGTTGATCTTGTTTTCATATTCAGGGTGAGTGTAGTCATCAACTTGTCGATAATATCTTTGATGCAGGAGCATAGTTTGCCAAAGACCATAGTTTCAGATCGGGACACTAAGTTTGTTAGATATTTCTGACATACATTGTGGAAGAAGTTGAAGACAGATTTGAAGTTCAGTTCATCACATCATCCACAGACTGATGGACAAATAGAGGTGGTGAATAGGAGTTTAAGAAATTTGCTGAGATGTTTGGTTGGAGATAAGCCAACAGGATGGGATTTGATTTTACCACAAGCGGAATTTGCATATAATAATTCTATCAACAGAAGCACTGGTAAATCACCATTCCAGATTGTATATGGAAGTAGTCCAAGAAATGCATCTAAATTGAAGAAGATAGATAAAGGAGAAATAACTAGTGCTGAAGCTGAGGATTTTGCAGAACACTTGAAGAACATCCATGGGGAGGTGAGGAAGCATATTACCAAGATGAACGCACAGTATAAGGCTAAGGCAGATGAGAAAAGGAGGTATAAGGAATTTGAGGTTGGTGATGAAGTCATGGTTCATTTGCGGAAAGAGCGATTTCCAGTTGGTACATATAACAAGCTGAAAATGAAGAAGTTTAGACCATGTAGGATACTGAAGAAACATGATTCAGGAAACGCATACGAGGTAGAATTGCCTACTGAGCTGCATATTTCACCAGTGTTTAACATTTCATATCTGACAGAGTATCATGAAGGAGGTGTTGAAGATGAGATCACAGCAGCACAGTGGATTATTCCAACAACTAGTTCAGACACTAAGGAGATCGAAGATATACTAGATAGTCATGTTGGTAGAAGCACAAGGAACAGGACATATGAAGAATATCTAGTCAAGTGGAAAGGATGACCTGTTGAAGATTCATCATGGTTGACAAAGGAGGAGGTTAGCCGTCTTGGTTTTCCTCTGCACACCTGAGTCGTGACAGGGTCACTTCTCAAATTACCCTGGGTGTCTGATGCAGGAGCATCCTGGGTGTAAGAGCAATCTTGCATCACCCAAAAAAAAAAAAAATTTCTATTTTTTATATTCAATAAGGGCTATTTTGTGCAGAGCTGCTATTTATGGAAAGTTACTATCTTTGGTAATTTTTGTATGTGCTCAGAGTGATCTGATTTCTTTCTTGGAGGTTCATTTTGGTCATATAAGTCTGCCAGTAAAGTTTCATTGCCAGATCAAGTGTATATTGGAAGATATTGAAGATTTTCGGTATTGGCAGCAGGGTATAGAAACTTTGAACTCAATTTTGAAGGCTTTAGAGGCCCCGGATGAGGTCAAAAATTTGGGTGATGGGCACTTGCGCGGGTCAAGCCTGTAGAGCGCTTTGTGGCATTTCCAAAATGGGGTTATAATAGCCGATCGGGTCAACTGGTGATGACTTATGGTCTTCGAAAGTTGGGCCACCTGAAATGGCAGAAAATAATTTTCTTCAAAATTTCTGTTCGGGTTTCAAAGGTTATCTTGAGCCAACTATGATGTAATAAAATGTAAAATAAAATAATTCTGAGTTTGGTCGGCCTTATTGGCAAAAATTCTAGAACCTTCCTAGGCAGTGGAAAATTGCCTATATAAGGAAGGCTGTATTATTGTCTTAGGCAGTTCAGAATAGTTCTGGGTAGTAGATCTGGGTAATAGTTCGAGGCTTTGTCCTACAGAATATTGTAAGGGAATGCCCATGTGGCTTTGCATATTGTAATTCTGAAAGTTTGTAATTCCACATTTGTGGAGATAATAAGAAGCCAATTTTCTGTTCTTGCATATTGTTGTTGTTTCTCTATTTCTATTATGTGTTTGTGGTATTAAGGGGAGCACCCTTCATCAAGTGGTATCAGAGAAGGAGTTCTTGAGTGTGTAAACAGATCACCGACTATGAGGTAGTTTACACCAGGACCGTGGCTAGGGTTTCAGCGCGCATCGCGAAAATGCCTCCACGAAGGGAACGTGGCGGAAGAGTTGGTGTTGTAACACCTGAGGTTAGAGAGCTGTAGAGACAAGTGCAAGCATTGCAAGAAGAGATTCACAGAGGAATGAATCTTAATGTTAGATATGAAAGCGAGGATGAAGCTGAAAAAAGAATATCAAGAAGGAGAAGCTGAAATTGTGAACCAGGAGGAAGAAAGACTTTTTCGGGTGATTTTCAAGATTGGGAAGAGACCTAAGATTGAGGTTCCTACATTTTTTGGAAATCTTAACCCAGAGGAATTGATCGACTGGATCAATGAATCTGAGGAGTATTTTGAATATGAAGATGTTGAGGATCCTGATAGGGTCAAATTTGCGAAGGCCAGACTGAAAGGTCATGCGAAGATCTAGTGGCAAGAAATTCAATTGGAGTGAAATAAAAGAGGGAAAGATAAAATCACAAGATGGGATCGAATGGTGGATAAATTGAAGCGACAGTTCATTCCTGTTGATTATGAGCTTGACCTACTAAAGAAAATGCAAAGTTTGAAGCAAGTAGGAAGATCTGTTCAGGAGTATACAGAGGAGTTCTATCGACTCCTCATCAGAATAGGCCATGCAGAAGATGATAAGGAGAAAGTTGCCCGATACCTTAATGGGTTAAGGCCAAGCATTCAGGAGGAGTTGAATCTGGTTCAAATGAATAGTATTGAGGAGGCAGACCAGTTTGCCCTAAAAGTAGAGGAAAAGCTAAACAAGAAGTTTGAGACCAGACAAAATGGAAGAGGTCATGGTGGAAGATCTAGTGGACGGTCATATGGTGGCTGAAATGAAGATCCGAAAAAGAAGGATGAGGCCAGTAGCAGCCAGAATCAGAGAGGAAACAATTCTAATCATTTCCAAGATCAGAATAATAGAGATCAGAGGGGAAGAGGAAGAGGACAAGGTTCAGGAAGAGGAGGCTTCCATAGAACATATTTTCACTGTGGAGAAGAAGGTCATAGGGCATTTGAATGTCCTCAACGCCAAGGAAGAACAGACAGGAGAAATGAAGGCCAGGCCAGAGTTGCACATGTAGATGAAGATGCCAGATCATCAAATTCTAAAGATGCTGAAAGAGGAGAAATGTTGATTAACAGAAGAGTCCTATTGAGTGGTGAGAATGAACCTAAGCAAAGGAGGAGCCTGTGTCACACCAGGTGCAAGTGTGAAGGTAAATGTTGTGGTGTGATCATTGATAGTGGAAGCACTGACAATTTGGTGTCAGAAGAGATGGTGACAAAGTTGAAGCTCAAGAGACAGAAACACCCACATCCATATCGGATTGCCTGGGTACAGGATGACCACAAGGTCATGGTCAATGAACAATGCCTGGTGAAGTTCAAGATTGGTGGATACCAAGATGAGGTATTGTGTGATATCATATCTATGGATGCATGTCATATGTTGTTGGGTAGACCATGGCAGTTTGACAGATGTGCTGTACATGATGGTCGTGTGAATAACTATTCCCTGACAAAGGATGGAGTGCGACATAAGCTAAAACCATTGAAGAAGACTGAAGAAAAGGTATGTGGTAATGCAAGGATAAATTTTGTTGATGGAAGAAATTTCCTAGATGGTATGAGGCATGAGCATGTGTGTTTTGCTTTAATTCCAAAAGTTGGTAAAGAGGAAGTAGAAGATGTTCTTATAGAAGTTGCAAATTTGTTGAATGAGTTTCAGGATATTGTATTCGATAACGTGCCTGATGGATTACCACTAGTCAGGAAGATCAATCATCAGATGGACTTGATCCCAGGAGCGAGTTTGCCGAATAAGGCAGCACATAGAATGACACCTACAGAAAGTGAGGAGTTGAACAGACAAGTACATGAACTGTTACAGAAAGGATTGATCCGTGAGAGTCTGAGTCTCTGTGCTGTACCGGCAGTATTAGCACCAAAGAAGAATAGAAAATGGAGGATGTGTACAGATTCTAGGGCAATAAACAAGATCACAATCAAGTACAGGTTTCCATTGCCACGAATGGATGATATTATGGACTGTTTGAGTGGAGCTGTGTATTTCTCAAAGATAGATCTGAAGAGTGGATATCATTAGATTTGGATCAAAGAAGGAGATGAATGGAAGACTACCTTCAAGACAAAGGAAGGACTATATGAGTGGTTATTCATGCCTTTTGGGCTAACCAATGCACTGAGCACTTTCATGCGGCTCATGAACGAGGTTCTGAAAGAATTTCTGGGTAAGTTTGTCATTGTTTACCTAGATGATATTTTGATCTTTAGTAAGACATTGGATGAGTATATGATGCATATTCGTATGGTATTTGAGAAGTTGAGAGAAGAGAAATTGCTGATTAATTTGAAGAAGTGCAGTTTTGTGAAGAAAGAGTTGGTGTATTTGGGGTTTGTAGTTTCAGGAGAAGGTCTAAAAATGGACCCAGAGAAGGTACAGGCTATCCTTGAATGGCCTACTCCAAGGAGTGCTACTGAGGTAAGATCTTTTCATGGTCTAGCTAGCTTTTATAGAAAGTTTATCAGAAATTTTAGCAGTATTTGTGGACCCTTGACTGAAACAATGAGAGGGGATAGAAAAGAGTTTAAGTGGACTAATGGGGCAGAAAAGAGTTTTCAATTGTTGAAACAAAAAGTTACAAAACAACCTATTTTATCACTTCCAAATTTTAATAAGGTGTTTCAAGTAGATTGTGATGCTAGTGGTACTGCAATAGGAGCCGTTATGAGCCAAGAAGGTAAACCTGTTGCTTATTTCAGTGAGAAGTTAAATGATGCCAAGAGGAAATATTCTATTTATGATCAGGAATTTTATGCTATAGTTCAGGCATTAAAGAAGTGGAGACATTATCTACTTCCTAAGGAGTTTGTTTTGTATACTGATCATCAAGCTTTGCAATATTTGAATAGTCAAAGAAAATTGAATCAAAGGCATTTGAAATGGGTTGAGTTTTTGCAGAGTTATACATTTGTTTTGAAACACAGGAGTGGAAAGTCTAATAGGGTTGTAGATGCTCTTAGCAGAAGGCAAATATTGTTGATAGAAATGCAAATTGAAGTGGTTGGGTTCAAGGAACTCAAGAATTTGTATCCAGAGGATCCTGATTTTGGTGAAGCTTGGAAAGCTTGTACAAAACCTGTTACTCTAGACAGGATGAAATGGTTGGATTTCATCATCCAGGATGATATGCTATTCAGAGGGAGTCAGTTGTGCATTCCACGAAGTTCTATGAGGGAGAATCTCATCAAGGAGAAGCATATCAGAGGATTGGTTGGACATTTTGGTCATGATAAAACCCTTGGTTTGGTTAGTGAGAATTATTATTGGCCACAGTTGCAGCAAGATGTGAAGAAGTTTGTACAGAGTATGTCAGATGGTGAAAGGAGTGAAGCAGAATATAGGGTTGTATCAGCCATTACCCGTACCAAAGAAGCCTTGGGAGGATATCAGCATGGACTTTGTTTTTGGTTTACCGAGGACTCAGCGGGGACATGATTCAATTTTTGTGGTGGTTGACAGATTTTCAAAGATGGCACATTTCATTCCTTGCAAGAAGACTAATGGTGTTGTTCATGTAGCAGAATTGTTTTTCAGAGAAGTAGTGAGACTTCATGGTTTGCCAAAGACCATAGTTTCAGATCAGGACACTAAGTTTGTTAGATATTTCTGGCGTACATTGTGGAAGAAGTTGAAGATAGATTTGAAGTTCAGTTCATCACATCATCCACAGACTGATGGATAGACAGAGGTGGTGAATAGGAGTTTGAGAAATTTGCTGAGATGTTTGGTTGGAAATAAGCCAACAGGATGGGATTTGATTTTACCACAGGCGGAATTTGCATACAATAATTCTGTCAACAGGAGCACTGGTAAATCACCATTCTAGATTGTATATGGAAGTAGTCCAAGAAATGCATCTGAATTGAGGAAGATAGATAAAGGAGAAATAAGTAGTGCTGAAGCTGAGGATTTTGTAGAACACTTGAAGAACATCCATGGGGAGGTGAGGAAGCATATTACCAAGATGAACGCACAGTATAAGGCTAAGGCAAATGAGAAAAGGAGGTATAAGGAATTTGAGGTTGGTGATGAAGTCATGGTTCATTTGCGGAAGGAGCGGTTTCCAGTTGGTACATATAACAAGCTGAAAATGAAGAAGTTTAGACCATGTAGGATACTGAAGAAACATGATTCAGGAAACACATACGAGGTAGAATTGCCTACTGAGCTGAATATTTCACCAGTGTTTAACATTTCAAATCCGACAGAGTATCATGAAGGAGGTGTTGAAGATGAGATCACAGCAGCACAGTGGAGTATTCCAGCAACTAGTTCAGACACTAAGGAGATCGAAGATATACTAGACAGTCATGTTGGCAGAGGCACAAGGAATAGGACATATGAAGAATATCTAGTCAAGTGGAAAGGATGACCTGTTGAAGATTCATCATGGCTGACAAAGGAGGAGGTTAGCCATCTTGGTTTTCTTCTGCACACCTGAGTCGTGACAGGGTCACTTCTCAAATTACCTTGGGTGTCTGATGCAGGAGCATCCTGGGTGTAAGAGCAATCTTGCATCACCCAAAAAAAAAAAAATATTTCTATTTTTTATATTCAATAAGGGCTATTTTGTGCAGAGCTACTATTTATGGAAAGTTACTATCTTTGGTAATTTTTGTATGTGCTCAGAGTGATCTGATTTCTTTCTTGGAGGTTCATTTTGGTCATATAAGTCTGCCAGTAAAGTTTCATTGCCAGATCAAGTGTATATTGGAAGATATTGAAGATTTTTGGTATTGGCAGCAGGGTACAGAAACTTTGAACTCAGTTTTGAAGGCTTTAGAGGCCCGGGATGAGGTTGAAAATTTGGGTAACAGGCGCTTGCGCAGGTCAAGCCTATAGAGCACTTCGTGGCATTTCTGAAATGGGCTTATAATAGCGGATCAGGTCAACTGGTGATGACTTATGGTCTTTGGAAGTTGGGCCACCTGAAATGGTGAAAAATAATTTTTTTCAAAATTTCTGTTTGGGTTTCAAAGGTTATCTTGAGCCGACTATGATGTAATAAAATGTAAAATAAAATAATTCTGAGTTTGGTCGGCCTTATTGGCTAAAATTCTGGGACCTTCCTAGGCGGTGGAAAATTGCCTATATAAAGAAGGCTGTATTATTGTCTTAGGCAGTTCATAATAGTTCTGGGTAGTAGATCTGGGTAATAGTTCGAGGCTTTGTCCTACAGAATATTGTAAGGGAATGCCCATGTGGCTTTGCATATTGTAATTCTGAAAGTTTGTAATTCCACATTTGTGGAGATAATAAGAAGCCAATTTTCTATTCTTGCATATTGTTGTTGTTTCTCTATTTCTGTTATGTGTTTGTGGTATTAAGGGGAGCACCCTTCATCAATCTTCCTCTGAGATCTCTCTACCATTGTTTCTGATTCCAACAACTGCTTCATTGCTCCTTTGATTATAGGCTCTGATGTTTTCTTCAAGCAACATTTCTAATGCATTGTATCTTTTCTTCCAAGTTTTTATGCACGCATCCTTTGCTTGCCTGTCTCCTTCAAATATGTCTGCTAGGTACTTTCATATCTTGTTTGCATTGTCTACCTTCATTATCTTTGAAAATTCACTATTTGATAGGGCGTTGATAAGGGCTTCTTTAGCAATAGCATTTTGACAAAATAATTCCTTTTGCATTTTAGTAGCATCATCCTTTCCAAGGTCTTCTAGGGTAGGTATCTTGGCTGCTTTGATAGTTACATTAAAAACTTCAAAACCAATGCACTGCAAATGTGTCACCATCTTGTTCTTCCAATCAAGATAATTCTCTCCATAAAATTTAGGACTCTCTTTCCTGAAGTATGCCATCTGATCAACCTCAAGCTATTAAACTTTCTCTTCAAGGCCCTTGGCTCTGATACCAATTGTTAGGAATAGTCCCAAGAGATAACTGAGAGGGGGGGTGAATCAGTTATCTACAAGTTTCAATTCTTTATCCAATTAAGCATACTTAAACATAAAGCATAAACATAATAAAAGAACACATGAACACAACACCAATATTTTGGTTACGGGGAAACCCATATAGGTAAAAACCCCGGTGGGACTTGATACCCACTAATATTTTGTACTAGTGTATAATGATCCTTGCTAGAAGATCCTTTACCCTATTAGGAGTAGCTTTAAAATATATGAAGTACAATAGAACTGGTTAAGGGTCAGACCCTGTTAGGAGTCTTTTACAATTGTCCCTTTTAGGGGAGAGGATGCATTGTCTGAGAGCTCACTGCTCAAAGGGGTGAAGGCTACAACCTTCTGAATAATAGATACACACTATATTTGGATCTTGGTGAATTGCGCTTTGACCTACTATTTGGATCAATTCCAATGTATAGCACATGTACTCTACTTGGTCACATAGACCTTCTTATGATGGTTCCATAGCTCACACACTCTGCTCTGCTCTTCTTAATTAACCATGAACCACACTCAAGCAATCACAAATGACTACCTATAAATATCTTTCCTATAAATGATATAATCAAGTTATCCTATTAGAACCACCTTGAAATCATAATAAAGAAACCATAATAAACTCCAACAAACATTCTGTCAGCTCTATTATGCACGCAACATATTCTAGGACCTATCTTAATAAAATAATTGTAGACGCACGCTACACATTGTCGGCTCTACCAAAACAATTGGATCTTCCTCCACAAGCTAAATTAACTCATTCACTCTTAATTGAACATCAATGACTCATATCTAGGATTAAATCCAAGGACACATACCCTAAAGATAGGTACAACTCAAGAACCAATAAAATCTCTGCCAGCTCCATTGAACAAACACATGAAACTACAACTGGCGAATAGTGACTGCATAACTTCACTTGAATTCATCTTCAGACCATGTATCCATCAACTTGAGATCACTAGCATGTCTTTGTCATATCTCTAAGGGTGCATACCCATAGGACAACTATACAAACAACTATACACAGAACACTGCCTATAACTCTATCAGGAACACTGCTGACACAAGTTGCTATATAACTATCTGTACTAATAGTTAACCTCTGCGCCCATGATATCATGTTGATATCATGTCCATGCATAATATACTGAAGGCTTACTGCATAAGACTTCCATGCATGCTACTTTCCATATGTTGTCATCAATGACAAACATATAGTCAGTATTGGCTTGCTGGAAAATCTCCAACAGGAAACCCTAAGGCAAATCTGAACTTGAGCTCACAAGCCTTCAAGCAATCTCCTTGTCTCCAAGTAAGAAACCACTAGCTCTACAAATACAAACTATCATATAACAATCTGATTTACAAGATCTCGTAAGATCTTTTCCACAACTTCACTTATCTAGTTCTCCCAAATCAGCTCTCAGAACTTCCCCATCTCATGCCTAAACAACTACCCCAACACCCCCTAAATACTAATCATCAACCACAAGTTAGCTAGATGACACCCTTAACTCCTACAAATAAATATTAAATGCCATATCAGTCGGCTCTCAAACAGTGTTACAAACATTTAATTCAACATGTCAGCCTCCAAATCCACATAGGAGAATCCAACAAAAGATACAAACAATAAATGCACCAAGTCAGCCAAGAAAATCTTCAAGAACTTCAGTTGGTAAGACCAACTACCAAGTGCCAGAGAAATGACTGAGTAACATTGAAACAACCGACCAAGCTAGCAACACCAACCAACACGGGTATTATCAAGCACCAGTTCCACCAAGTTCCTTCAGCGACTGAGCTTCCTACAATAACTAAGACCATCGGTTAAGGCTGGAACCAAGTAACATTGACCAAATAACAAACCACCATATAGATTCACCAAGGACCAAGAATGCCCCTGCATCATGTGTTTTGGAAGAGGTCTTCGAGACTGCTTGTGTTTCGAGAAGAACAATGGGTTTGTTTGGTTTTGCACACATCATTCTCTTGTGCCTTTTCATTTAGTGCCTTTGAAGACCGTGTGTAGTTGAAGGTTGCAGTGGATGTGGGTTTCTCGCATTATGTTGGACTATTTCCATCATTCAATGAATTTGACTTGGAGATTTTGGGCTTGTTGGATGGCATCTTATTTGCACCTACCCTGCTCACTCCACACTGGAGTGCACATTTTTGTAGTGGTTACTTTATGTTGCCTGAAGTGGGTGCAATATGCGGCTCCATTTAAAGTTAATGTATTTTGAAATATATGGTATGAAAAATTTAATAAAGATGTTAAATTTGTTTTAAATTTAATTTCTTACAAATTAAAAATACTTAAATTCTCTTGAATTAGCATTAAAATGGAGGACTTCAGACCCAACAGTCTCTGTAATACCCTCTACAAATTCTTCTCCAAGATCATGGCCAACAAAATCAAACCTTTGCTCAGCAAGATCATTAACCCCAATCAGAAAAATTTTGTGCTAGGAAGACAAATTATAGATGTTGTCATTACCACCCACAAAATCCTACACTCTATAGACTATAGTAAAGTTGTTGGAATGGCCCTCAAACTTGACATTTCATAAGCTTATGTCAAAGTCAACTAGACCTTCCTTTATAAGGTCCTAACTTATTTTGGTTTCTCTCAAGACTTCATATCCTTTGTCAAAGCTTGTACTGAAATAGTTAGATTCTTTGTGCTGCTTAATGGCAGACTGAGCATCAAGTTTTCTCCTAGAAAGGGTCTTCGCCAAGGGGATCCCCTCTCCCCTACCTCTTCATCCTTCTTTCTGAGGTTTTGGGTCATAATATGATATAGATGGCACACACTAGAGAAATTGAGGGTATTAAACCGGCTACCAGCCTACCCCCAGCAGTCCTGCAGCAATTTGTGGATGACACCTTCTTCTTTGGGACCTCCCTGGTCAAGGAGGCCACGATGTGGAAATTGATGTTGGATCGGTATGCTACTACTTCGGGCCAACATGTCAACTATCACAAAAGCTAAATGTTCTTCTTCAACACTAAACCTATTATTCAAACTAAAATCCTAAAAATTCTGGGCTGCCAGGCTAATTCTCTTCCAGCTACATACCTTGGCCTCCCCCTAACTGTAAAAGATGTGAAGCATAAATTTAGGAACTCCATTATGGAATGAACCTAAAGGAAGCTAGCAGGATGGAAAGGTAAGCTCCTCAGTAGTGCTAGTAAGCTCTAACTTCTTGATGCTTCTCTTAAAGGTATACCTATCTATTTCCTTTCCATTTTCAAAATCTCTAGTTTCATGGCTGATAAACTAGAAAAAATATAGTACACCTTCCTTTGGTTGGGGTCTGAGGAAAAGAGAAGGCTACCTTTGGTTAATTGGGACAAGGTTTTCCTTCCTAAACACTTAGGGAGTCCAGCGCTGAGGAGAATTCACAATCACAATAGGGCCCTGCTATCCAAGATGGCTTGGACTATGGTCTTGGGATCAGCTGACTAGTGCAAGATTATGGAAGCCAAGTACCTAGATGGAGGATTTTTCTGTAAGCTCTTCATGGAATAGGTCCACTTGAGAGAATCCAAAATCTAGAACAACATTCTTAAGACCAGAAGTAGTTAGAAAAAAGGGGCATTTTGGCAATTGGGCAATGGCAGGGACATACAGTTTTGGGAGGATCCTTCCCTACCGAGTATTATTCTAGCTTCCTTCCTCTTTTCCTAGTTAAGGAACATTCTCACTCTTGGTGTTTCCATCCTAGTCTCTAACTTCATTGCTAATGGTAAGTGGATTGGTCTCATTCCTATTCTAAGGGATAGACCAAACCTTGTCAACCTTGCTACCAAAATCAATGAATTACTCAGTCTGTTAACATTCCCTTGATTGATCGGCTTGATAGACTTTTATGGTGACACACCAAAAATAGTGGTTTCACAATTAAAATGGCTTATGATCTACTGATCGCAGAAATTGCTGACACCATATGCTAGAAGAATGTTTGGCAGCCCCAACTAATTCCAAAAGTGAACTTCTTTTGGTGGATGGTGCTCCATGGAAAAATTCTCACTCTTGACAACCTCACTAAAAGGGGATTTAGTCTTGCTAATAGGTTTTGTTTATGCAAAAGGGAGGAGGAAAGTATTTAAATCACATCTTCCTTCACTGTGATTTTTCCACTAAGATCTGATAGCAGATTCTAACCCGGCTCTACATTTGGTCATCTCCTAACAGGGATATCCATGACTAGTTTTAGGACTAACTGTTGCCTTCCTACCACCCCCTGATAAAACTCCTTTGGAATCAAGCTCTTCCCATCTTCTGTTGGATCCTCTAGAAGTAACATAATAATAGGATCTTTAGGGAGACTGAGCTTAATGCTATGATGGTGTTCCATATGAGTCTCAAACTATTACAAGATAGTTTACTCATTTCCCACTGGAAGACCCCAAGTCTCACCCCCTCTAATTGGGACCACAAAATTGCCAATATTTGGGGTATTGATAAGGGATTCACCAATTTTGACAGCACCAAGATTACATCCCGGAAGGCCACTATTTGGACTCTCTCCTAGGCTACCTAGCACAAACTCAATTTTGATGGCTCGACTCATAATGGACTCCAAGCTGGTGGTGGCATCATTCATGGTCATAGGGGATGATTGGTAGTTGCCTATGCTGGCCCCCTCCAGAATCATCTGTCAATCAAGCTGAGGGTATGGTTCTCCTTTGGGGCCTAAATTTTTCCATTATCTTGGGATGTATCAACATTGCTATTGAAGGGGATTCCAAAGTTATCATTGATGCTTCTTGGGGAAACTCAAGCGTTGGCTGGAAAGATAACATTATTTTATCTGATGTTTGTGGTTTAATAGAGTGCACTCATAGGTCTACTATATTACACATTTATAAATAATGAAACTCGATGGTTGATGCCATGGCTACTATCAATCTACATCTCGACAGGCTTCAGTGTTGGAGAGTGCTTAGTTAACTGCCCCAGACTACTCAAGACCTACTTAGGCGGGAAATGAGTGACGCTGAATTTGGGTTCCATGAAGTTTAAAATTTGGAGCTGGTTTCGGCGCCTACTAGTGGGGTTGGGCACTATCACATTTTCACCACTGCTACTTCTACTACTTTCAAATGCCACATGGCTTATTTTGGAGGGCCTATAAGTTGCAAAAGGGGTTTGATGTGGAAAATTGGCACAAGGCTTCCTTTTATGGGCCATCATTACTCTGAATGGTTTCTAAATAAATTATAATCTACTAAAGATTATAGGAGATATGCTGTGGATTTAATGGATGCCAATTGTACTATTTTAACATGCCATCCCCACGTGTTAACCTCGGTGGCCTTAGTCGCATGGTTTCACAAGATCCAAGATAATTATTACCCTAATTACTACTCATAGCATGAAAAGACCTTAATTCCTTTCTTCGGTTATCAATTCATCATTCCCAACTCCTTCCTTGCAAAAATTTTGGGCTCTAAGTCTGGTGTGAGTTTTTTTGTGGGTCACCATTCTGGTTTCGAACCCTTTGGTCTCAAAGGTGACTACTATCTTGTGTTTTGTGGGGTGTTGTGTGTTTGGCATCTAGAGATAAAGATGGGAAGTGACAGTAAGAGGATTGAGTTGGACAAGATTAAGGAAGAGTTCTCCTTTGACCCCATGGTCATGTATTTCTGTAAGGAGGGAGGTATTCTTCCTTTTATGAAAAAACTCACAAGTCACGATGAAATGATATCCAGGCAGTTTGTTAAAACCTGGAATGAAAGGAAGGTCAACATCAATGGTATCACCTTTGAAATAAATGAGGAGGTAATCGACCAAGCCACGAGGATGCCGACTACTAGCAGAAAATGGAAGAAAACTGCTAAAGCCTAGGTGAAGACCGAGTTCATTCATTTTTTAAAGAATGAAGATACCTAGGCAATTTCTAAAAAATAGGGGCTATAGTGTCTCCGACCTCCTAGAAATTTGGCCTAAAATGTGCAAGCTGGTGATCAAGTATTTCACCCTGGAGGGCCGCTATGGTACTTTCTACAACTACTATCTTCTTTCTTTAAATCATTTTCAGCATAAAGTTTTGATTTCCTTACCTTTTTACCTATTACACTCCTTGGAGTCTAATTTGAATGATGTTAATGAGGCTATTTCGCTTGGGAAGAAGCCTATCTACCTCCACCAGGGCCTAATCCTTAGACTGTACAATTCCCATCATGCCCTGTGCCCCCCTAATGTGAAAGTCACCCATTATGTCCAGCAACCTTTGTCACCTTCAGTTTCCCTTAACCAAGGCCTTCCCATGCCCTCTGAGTCTAAAGGTTTCTCGACCCCTGCTGCTAGCCCTAAGTCCTCTAAAACCCAACCCACCCCTGTTTCATGGTTAGGCCCCAAACATGCCCTTATCCCTAGAGATTTCTCTTAGTGCCCTCCCAAAAAAAAGAGAAAATCATCATTAACCTAGAGTGCCCTTCGAATACTAATCCCTAGCCCTAATCTACCTATCTCTCCTCTTGTCTTGTCAAAGAGCAGGGGAAAAAAGCTATCAAAGAGCTCATGAGCTAGGAGGATGCCTATGTGGGCTCTCCTAGTAGAGAAGGCTCAGAAAATGGTTTTGATCAAGTGGAGAACAAGGTGGAGGAAGACATCCAAACTACCATGACTGACGAGGACAAGCTGGAAAAGGATGCCATTGCTGGTAAAGAGACTACGGGTAGCGGTCTTATGGGAAGAATTAAGTACCAATTTGCATCCCTAGAAAATACTATGGAAAAGCTCACCTTGGACCTTGATAACACCAATAAAAGAGTGGCGGATGTCAGTAAATTCACTCTCAAGGTGATGCACATGCCTGCTACCATGCTCTTTCTTCTCAATGAGAAGGCTTCAGAGGGGAAGGAGTCTGTCGAAGGAAACTGTGAACTCTTCAAATTTTTGAATGAGGAGTGGGCTAAATTGTTGTTATCTAAGAGCTTATGGGTAGGGAAATGACTATGCAGCTGGATGAGAATGGGACACCGGAGATTGGGGTTGTTTCCAAGCCTTTTTGTTGGATGGGCTTTGTTAATTTCCATATGATTAAGAGTTTAAGTACTTTTTTTTAGCCCTGCATGGCATATTTTCATTTTACCGTTGGATTTTACCATGACTATTTTGTGGTTGTTTGATACTCAGCGGATGTGCTAGATTGTTTTTTGCTTTTATGTTTTTTATAGAGGTAGAAGCTATGTGTTCTTATCTTCTACTACTACTGCTCTCTAAGTTGGATTAGTTCTCTGTTAATTCTCTTAGTTAGCCTCTTTATGTTCCACGGGCCAGCACCCTTTTGCTGCTGCTAATTTCAAAAACAATAAATATTAAATTTGTTGAAAATTTAATTTCTTAGAAATTAAAAATACTTAAATTCTCCTAAATTAACAATAAAAGTAATATAACTTAAATGCACATATTTATGTATTCATTAGATTGATTTAAATTTACAAGTGAGTCTGAATGGTACAATTTAATTAGAGGATTCAACTTTCAATTTTGTGTTGTGTATTTTTAATTTCTTTGAGCTACAAATAAAAATTCTAAATAGTTAAGCATACCTCCCTTGTCCTTTCAAAAGAATGGTTAAACATACCTCCCTTATCATTTCAAAAGAATGGTTAAACATACCTCCCTTATCATTTGAAATGAATGTTAAATCACTTATAATCATTTGAAAATGGCTAACCTATAACATGAATTGCAACCTACAAAACTTATATTTCAAATTTGTTTTCCAATTGGTTTATGCTTTGGTTAACTTCATTTTTATTGCAACTATTTTCACACAAGCAAGCACTCAATTGGTAAATTGAAATTTTGACAATGTAAGTTTTCATATATAACATATAATCATTTCAACTATTTTAAATTTCAAGAGATTTATGTTTTACAATAAAACATTAAAAGTATAGCAGCATTTTAAAAATTATAAGAAAATTATTTATCTTTTAAGTAAGAATTCCTTGAATTTGTGTGGAATAAATTTTTAGTTAATGTATTTTGAAAGGTATTATATTAGAAATATAACAATAATGTTAAATTTATTGAAATTTGAATTTGCTAAAATACAAATATTTAATAATAATAAATTTTAATATGATTACAAAGTATTTATTTATGTGTTCATTTAATTATTTTAAATTTATGAGAGAATCTAAGTGGTACAATTTAGATATAAAAAATGAAAGATATTATTTTTTTAAAATATTGGTCTTATCATTAATTTTACATACTTTAATTTAATTTAGTTGAACCATATTAGTAATAGAATATGTGATTGCTCAAAAAATATAAATATTTTTACATCATGAATATTTGTTAAATAAATAATATATAAAATATTCATACTTAATTTAAAAATGTAAAAAATAAATAAAATTTCACAATTGAATTCTAATAAATCATTTTATAATATAACTTACCCTTAATTTTTCAATAAAAATAATTATTTACACAACAAAATTCATAAGGAATGATCTCTTATAAAATTCCTACCTTGGTTACGATTGATAGTTGAATTCCAAACATTTATCATTTAATATAATCCTCATTAATTGTTTCCTTCTGCGCTAGAATACATACCCTACTCCCTTGTGGAATTTGAACTTGTGACCTCTCTTTCAAAAGTACAAGTTCTCCACCACTAGACCAACTCAAGCTGTGAAATGGGTTGTGAAAGCTGAGGCAATGATGCCCTAGTAGATCATTCGCCACCTGAGGATCCTTTTGGTATGCATAGTGGTTATCTTCCACACTGGGTATATTCTAATGGAAAATGGGTGGACATGGTATTCGGTGGTAATTTGCAGATAGAGAGATTGATCAAGCCGTCTTTAAAATACTTCAGGAATTTCTACTAGATTGATCTATAAATCTTAGGAACGAGTGTTTTCTAGGGTTCCCAAAGTTAAATCTAATCAGGATATTCATGGTATGGGTTTTCGGGTGTTATCAGGGAATAAGGCTCCTTCTACAAACCCTAAGAAAGATCAGTAGAATGATAGGAAGGACCCGACAATAATTAATTCGTGGGTGCCTATCCCTCGAGTTCATGTTGATGGTGATGAAAGTAACTGACGAGGATAGGATCTTAATTCACTGGGGTTATCATTCAAGTTTGGGGCGAATCCATCACTCTGTCTAAACTCCATAAGAGTCTCCATGCACACTAGTACAATATTTTATTCTTTCAGGTGTTACCAGTTGATGCGTTTGTTATTTTATATCAATCTGAGTGTGCAAAGCAGAAGGCTTTGGAACGGAATTTTTTTGTTTTAGATAATAATGTTATTGTTGTTTCTCCTTGGAAACCCTTGTTTCAATTAAGTCAGTTTTAATCTAAGATTTCCCGTTGTGGTTTTGCTTGCCCAACTTGCCTTCAAATTTCATGATCTCTGCATTATTAAATCCATTGGGAATTCCTTTGGTTCCTTTGTTAGGGTTGACTATGTTTTCATGGATGGTTTTCTTTCGATCACATTTTGTGTCATGGTTTCAAACTCGTTCACCATTCCCCATTCGTGCAGGATTGAATGTCCTTTTGGTCTGTGGTATCAAGAGATTATGAAAGATAGTAGGGTATCTTCGTAGGTCAAGATTGCTATCGACAAATTTTTAATTCAAGAAAGTGGCTTCAAGTATTATTTCTGTCATGGCTTCAAAATCTCCCTCACCAAAGCCTATTGACACCCACTCTATGTCGCAAACATCTCTATTTTGATCCAAATCTTGAGTTAACCAGGTCCTCTCCTTTTAGATCACACATTAATCCCCATCTTCCCCACACTAAAGAGACTTCCTTCTCTTTTGACATCCCTCCTCACCGTACTGCACATGTCCCTACTGCTTTGGCCTCTACTTAGACACTACCTCTTGATGTAAATGAGACCAAAATATCCATGATACTTCTTTGGTTCTATGGGTGTCTCCCCCCAAAATTGCATGTCTGCGTACAGTGAAAGATTATGCCTCACATGGGTTGTATTCCGTTACTCAACCTTGTGGAGATGTGGATTTATGCATTATTGCATCAGGCCTTAATAATGCTTTTCTTATACAACCCTAAGCTCATCTTATTTTGAAGGTTTAGGATATTGTTGCCAAAGCCAATATGGTCCTTACTGAGGAAACAATAGATTTTCTCATTGAGAGTTTTGATACTAATTTGTATTGGTTATAATGTCGGGGGGGATACCATTAACTTCTAACCCATATGATATGTCATCCCGTGATAAAGATTATCACCTTCATGGTGTACATGTTGATCTTGCTTCACCCTCAAAAGTTATATCTTTGGCAGGTTCTCAGCCTTCTTCCCCTCTCCTCCAATTTCCTTCAGCTAAGATGTCACCTATGTCTTCGGGGAAGCATAGGGGTAGGCCATTGAAAAACTATAAAATCCAGTAGGAAAGTGATGCTAGAGTACAAGATACATTATTCACATCTATGAGCCTGGGGAGAAAGAAAAAGAAGCCATACTCTAGCTCCCTCTAACAAGGGCCTCTATGTCTAAGAGAAATCTGCAGCTTGAGTATGCTGCTAATGGATCATTGCTTTCAAAAAAGACTCACAAGAAGAGGGGAAGTGATTCTTCTTGTTAGGGACAATGAGCATCATTTCAAAGAATGTTACGGACTTAAATGCCCCTAATAAAAGACTCATTATTAAGTTATGATTGAATAACACTAAATTTCATATAGCCATGCTTCAGGAAACAAAATTGTCCTGCTAGATAGCTTCTTAGTTCTTTTCATATTAGAAACCATGTAGTGTTGTTACTTCTCTTACTGATGGTGCTTGTGTAGTGACCACGGGAGTCTCGTAATTAATTTAGTATATGAGTGAAAATAAATAATATTTTGATAGACTTAGGATCAAGAAATTTGGAATATCAAGTGTTTAGCTTACCACTACTGTACTTTAGTTGGTAGATCAATATATTGTTATACCTAAAGGTGTTTTGGAAGATGTAACAATCACCATAGACACCTGGAATTATCCACTAGAATTTTTAATATTAAAGGGAAGAAAGAAGGATTATGGATATCCAATCATATTAGGAAGACCTCGCTTAGAACAAATAGAAAGATTAATAGATTGTAGATCAGCGATTCTGACCATTTCTAATGTAGTCAAGAAAAACAAACTTTTACTTTATCCTTCAAGTAGGCCTAAACTATATTTCGATACCTAATTTTGGGTAGATAAAGATATGGATTTTGAGGTGGATGGATTTTTTGAATTGTCCGTGGTTACTCTACTCGATTATTTTGCACAATTTTATGAGCTTTTGGAATAAGAAGAAGTTTTTAATATTTCTCAACAAGAGAATAAGGTCATGAGGCTGAAAACATAGAAGAATTCTCTTTGAGTAATTTTTTTTAAGGATGAAGATTCCCAATAATATTCTACATCATTTAATACCTCATTCTTACCCTTAAAATATATTCATAGGAAAACCAACAGATGATCAAAATAAATCCAAGGAGATAAAATTAAAGGAAGATAAGCTTCTTTTTATTAGTTCATCCTTACTTCCCAAAAAAGAAGAGTTAAAACAAGTACTAGAGAAAATATTGAGGCATTTTCTTTAAAATATAAGGATATGAGAGGAATTAATTCATCCCTCTCTACTCATCATATTTATTCTTAAGATGTTAAGATAGTGAGACAAGGAAAAATGAGAATTAATCCATCTCTTCGATATTTTGTTAAGTCGTGAAAAGAGAAACTACTTCAAGTAGTATTTATTTATCTAATTTATGATAGTTAGTGGGTTTCCCCACTTGTTATATTACCTAAGAACAATGGTAAGTGGTGTGTATGCATTGATTACAAATAATTAAACAAGGCTAGCTACTAAAAGCAATTATTTCCATTTACCATTTATAGATCAAGTACTTGGTAATCTAGCTTGCATTAGTTATTTCTCTTTTCTTGATGGGTTTAAAGTGGATATAATCATATCTAAGTTTCTCCTAAAGATCCAGATAAGAAAAAGTTTGCATATCCTTTGGGGACTTATGCATATAGAGTTTTACCATTTGGATCCTATAATACACTGAGCAGTTTACAAAGGGTAGTACTTTTTATTTATTTGGATTTAACAACTTCATGTGTTGAATTTTATTTGGATGATTTTATAGTACATATAAAGATATTTTAAGATGCACTTGAAAGTCTTAATAGAATCCTACATAGATGTAAATATAATAGACTCTTTTTAAACCATGAAAAGCTCTCACTCATTATGTAAGAATTATTTTTCTTGAAACATCATATTTCTAAAGATTGGATAAAAGTTGATCCTAAGAAAGTTGATATTATTCAATAAATAATTTTCGTAAAAACTCAAAATAATTTTAAAATTTTTCTTAGGAATTAAGGATGTATGAGATTGAAAGAGGGATTCAATAAAATTTTAGAACCTTTAGTCACCTTTATCACAAATAATACATGGTTTACATTGACTGAATAATGTAAAAAATCTTTTGATACGAGTAAAAAATCCTTGACCATCTCCCCAATTATTGGAGGATATGTCTAGGGAGATTGATTTCATATACATGATGATGGTTCTAACTTAGATGTTAGAGTATTTATAGGATAGAAAGATGAAAATAAATCAATGCATTAGATATTTATTATATATTATAAAAAAATTGAATCCTATAGAGAGAAACTACATGACATTTGAGAAGGAATTTTTAGTTGTAGCATATGCGATCAATAAATTTGGATATTATATTATTGGCTATAAAGTGTTTGTCTTCATTAATCATTATGCAATAAGGTAATTGATGAAAAAACTTGCAGTGGGGGGGCACATTATAAGATGGTTAATTTTTCTATAGGAATTCTATTAATACAGGTTTGATTACTGAGAGGGGAGGGGTGAATCAGTAATTAACAAATTTACTAATTTTAAACTCTTTAAACTTTTTACACCAAAAAATTCAACAACAATTAATATAACTGGAAAATTTCAAAGCATGCATGCACAAATAATCATTCACACAATGAAGACACCATATTTTTCTTGTAGAAACTCAAATGGGAAAAACCATGGTGGGAGTTGGTACCAACTAAATCTGTACTCTTCTAGAATACATCCGGTGAGGAGCTTACCCTATTAAAGGTTTACAAAATAACTATTAGGTGCTACTCGGTTAAGGGATTTTCCTTTAGATCTGTTAAGATATTTACCCCATTAAGAGTAGCCTTGCTACAGGACTTTAAACATTCAATATGAATGCCACCCGTTTAGAGGATTTACAACAAAGATCTATTAGGATCCACCCTATTAAGGGATTTCACTGTTACAATGGTTAGAAAGTAATAGATAAAATAATCTATGAAATTACACTACCTTTGCATGATTAGATCCCTTTAAGTTCTGAAATGCTTCAAAACATTATATAGTATTTCCTTGCTTGATCACACTTGATTCCTTTACTTTCTTCATCACAGAATCCTTTTGTAAGTTGCAATCAACAAATAACTTCTTTTTCAACTTTCCAATATATAGGTTCTCTTCCACCCTCTGAAAATAAACCCTATATGTGGGATACAAATGATCCAGATCATATTTGTTAAGATATAATGTATCTAACAACTCATAAACCATTTTTCTCTGACTGTGTCAGTTTCCATATAGAAATTGAACCATAATCAAAAACATGTTTGACCAAAAAAATCTTCTTGAAGAATCCACCTCAAGTGTATACCTCATGTAATGTGATGTCAAATACTTTCCACAAATCATGGAATTGTCGTACTACTTTATGGGTGACCCCACAATAGTGGGTTACACTTTTTTAGACATGCTGATTTTTGCTGAAATGACATATTTTAAATAAAATATGATGATTTAAGTCTTGAGAGGTTCCATTTGAATGAATTAATTATAAATAGTTATCTCAAATCCTCTTAGATAAAAAAATATTGATATAATATATATACTCCTCATTCATACCTACAATGGAGTCTCCTTCGCACCTATTAAAATGCTGACAAAAAATCAATTCGACTTTATCTTTTGGAAGATCAAATAAATTCATTTGACAAACCTATCTATGTAGTAAGGTACTACTGAGAAAGATATTTCAAATGATTATAATGCTAATATCTATTAACTTTGTTATGACTTTGTATTTTTAGTTTTACTAAACATAGATACTTCATTGTATGTCTATCTTTATGTTTGATGCTTATGGAAAAATAGTAAATGAGAGAAATTTTTTTTTTAAAAATATCTATGCCCTAGGTATTGAAGTTCTCTTTCTATCAAAAAAGATAAAAATGAAATTGGACAAATACACGATAAGTTATAAGCTATGTAGTCAAGGAATGTCAAAATTATGGTTTAGTCAACTTCAAACATTAATAAAATGTGCAATAATAGTGATAATGTCTTCAAAATAATTGTATGCCCTCCATATGGATGTTACAAAACTATATTTGAAAGAATCATATTGATATATATTTTAGAAAAAAAGTTATGCTCTATGAAAATAATGTAACTCTTTGAAAATGATGTTTTTAGCCACATACCTATTTTCGTGGGAGAAAGAGAAAACCACTCATATAAATTCAAAAATAAAAATAAAAAATATATTTACAACCTAGATAGAAAATCCTAAAAGAATCTGATTTACTTCATCTTCTGATTTCAAATGGTTTAATGACAATATGCATCTAAATTTGAAAGTTTTTTCCAAAATGTAGAGTTCAAGGTCCATTCAAGAAAAAAAGTGTAACCCACTATTGTGGGTTCACCCTTACTAAAAACATCACCAATCTCATTGTCACTTCAATTTTCTTTACTGATTCAAAAATCTTTATTACCTATTAAATAACTTTCTGTTGTTTACATATTCATTCTATTAATACCACTTCCAGTTCATTAAACTATCTTCACCGGTCACCAATATGAGTTGCGGTCCTCAACATAGTATCTAGTCATTGTTATCAATAATATCCTATGACTGCTCAATCAAATACTTTATCAATTTTAGATAACATTCAAATCACTTACTATCTGTCACTGACTATTTTAGCAGTTATCGATTTTGATTTCATTCAAACATAACCAAATAGATACTTTATATTAAAAGTTGTGGTTACAAACTTAGCATCAAAACACATAACATATTCTTCTATCATAATAGAAACTTTAGAAACATACTAAAACTCATAATTTATTCACACAATATCTGGTAACATACTGAAAACACTAAGTCAATCAGTTGACATTAATGAAAATCCTAATAACTAATTCTCCTATCATTAAATCTGTACCAATCTTCATCAATCCAACACTTAGCATCACCACATCATTTATGACAATAATCTCCAACTTTGGCATTGATCGAATCATTCTTATCTTCTCCTCTTAACTTTTTAGTGCTTCTTGGCATCAGTATGTCCCTCTCATAACAACCTCTTACTTGAAAAATGTTTCCACTTCTATTTGTACCTCTGATCATAAGCATGCTCATTCTGCGAGACTGATTCATTGCCTACATAACAAACTCATAACATATTCTCCCCCTTTGACAACAATGTCAAATTTATCTACTCATTCAATTATATTTAATTATACTTGACTATTATTTTCTTGTTCTTTCTTCATCACTACATCACACAATCACACTGAGACTTCTACCCCTATTGAGTAGTCCACCTCTACATCAATCCATAAATATGATATTCGGAAAAACACATATGAACTAATGCAATCAACATCATGCCCTAATTAATTTCAAATAGGGGAAGAACCCCTAATCTACCTATGAGATACACAAATGTATCCTTTGGTAATGACCTTATGAATATATCAACAAATTTTTCCTTAGTAGGCATGTTAGTCAATCCTTACCACCTTCTCCTATACCCATCCTCTTAGAAAATAATATTTTATTACAATGTGCTTTGTCTTCGAGTGCATCACTAGATTCTTATAAATTTTTATTGCACTAGTGTTATCACAATAGATAAAAACTGGTTATGTGACCTTCTCATGAATTCCCTCAAGAATCTATTTAATCCACATCACTTGCTGACAATTAGTGGCACCATCAACATACTCTTCCTCTACAGTAGATTGAGAAATACAATTCTACTTTTCACTAGTCTGGGACACTAATATTTCACCAAGAAATAATGCTCCACCACTTGTGCTCTTCCTATCATCAATATTACCTGCCCAATCTACATTGGGAAACACATTCATGGAAAAATATCCATCCTTACCATATCATAGACCATAATCTTCAGTTACCTTGAGATATCTAAAGATCCTCTTTAGTAAAACCATATGTGAGTCTTTTGGATTTGAGGAAAACCTCATAATAATACCAACAACATGTGAAATATCTGGTCTACTATGAACAACAATACTGAAACTTACCGATCATGGATCTATATAGAGTTTCATTTACCTCTTTAGATTCATCCTTAGAAAATTTTCATCTTGTTACTATAAGTGTTCCCAATGGTTTTGAGTCTTCCATGCCAAAAGTTTAAAGAATCTCCTTCACATACTTTGATTGACTAATGCATATCCCTTTCTTCATGTTTTTTTACATGAAGACCAATAAAAGAGTTTGATTTCTCCTATCATTTACATTTAAAATTCCTTCCTCATTTATTCTACAAATGACTTGCTCAATGCTTCATTTCCACCAAATATTATGTCATCAAAAAAATTTCAGCAATCAATATCCTACCTTCACTTTCGGATTTTAGATATACAATACTATTGTCACTAGTTCTTGTGAAACCAATATGAATAAGATAAGCATGTATCCTTTCATACCATGCTCTTGGAGATTTTTTAAGTCCACACAATGCTTTATGCAATTCACATACCATGTATTTACCTTTTTTCAGTAGCAAAACCTTTAGGTTTCTTAATGTATACTTATTCTAACACATCATTAAAAAATGAAAATTTTACATCCATTTGATAGACCTTGAAACCTTTCTAAGAAGCATATGCCAAAAGTATCCTTACACCTTAAAGTCTAGAAACAGGTGCAAAGGTCTCACCATAGTCTGGCAGTCCTTCCTCTTGTGCATACCCTTTGCAAACTAGCCTTGCCTTGTTTTTTATTACTTCTCAATTCTCATTTAGCTTTTTCCTAAAGATCCTTTTTCCATGTCTTATTTTTCTCTATTTCATCTAATTCCTCTTTCATAGCCTTAATCCAATCATTATCTTCCAAATAATATTTAAAAGTTTTAGGTTCTAATTCATATAGTAAACAAGTACTTTCCCTTACCTTACTCCTTGTTATCACTCCAAAAAATTTATCTCCAATAATGTGATCTTTAGTGTGATTAATATTAACATACCTTGGAAGTATTGGTTCTATTCTTTTGCTAGATTTATCAGCATTCACCAATTGATTATTGTTCATCACTTCATTTATCTATGGTACTATATCAGGCTCCACCGATTGAACATAAACAAACCTATTATAGTCTTCTAGTTCCTTCTTTTTATCTATTTCATTTTTCTCATAAAATTCATCAATTGTAACATTTGCACTTTCAACCATCTTGTTGGTACACTTTTTCAAACACTTGTAAGATTTAATTCTAGTAGAATATCTTCAAAATATTCATTTATCACTCTTAGAATCAAATTTACAATTTTTTTCATCCTTCTTTATGTAACATTTACTTCCAAAAAAATTTAAATAACTGACACTAGGAGTATGACCACACCACAACACAAGGTGTTTTGTTTATACCTTTCTTAAGTTGTACCTAGTTTAAAGTACAAAGAAAAGTACTTACAACTTCTCTCCAAATGATTTGAGCCACTCTCTTTTGTATCAAAAGTGTTCTTGTATAGTCAATTATGGATATATTCCTTCTCTCTATATTTCCATTATACTGGGGTGTCCTTGGTGTTGACATTTTTCCCTTGATTTCAAGTTCTTCACAATATGTTGTGAACTCTTCAGAAGTAAATTCACCTCCTCTGACAGATTTGAGACACTTATTTCTTTACCTGTTTCTTTTTCAACTCTTTCTTTATACACCTTAAACATGTAAAATGCATCATATTTATCATTCAAAACATAACATACATAATTCTTGATTAATCATCAACAAACAAGATAAATTACTTATCTCCATAGTATCTCTGAGTTATCATCGATCCACATAAATTAGTGCGTACAAGGTCAATAATTATCTATGATAAATAGACTTTACTAGTAAATCTAGAACTAGTCAACTTTTCCAATTGACACTCTTTACACATAGCATTATCAAGCTTAGCTGTAGTAGGAAAACCTATAACACATCTTTTCTTATTAACCTTTAAGTACTAGATTATCAAAATTAACATGAAAAAATGTTTTATACAACAACCGATGGTCTTCAACTTTCACAAACAATTAGTGTTTATTAGTAGAGTTCAATCTAAATATGTTACCTCTTATCTCTTCACCAATAGCAATAAAATCTCCAGAGTTTCCTAAGATCTTTCAAACACCATTACTAAATTCCAATTTGAAACCTCTATTATTTAGTTGAGTAACACTTAATGAGTTATACTTTAATCCATCATCCCAATAAATATCATCACAATCAGTGTTATCATTAAGTGCTCCTAAACCTTTACCTCTTACCACACATGGAGAACCATTACTGAATCCAACTCCTCCACCATCACCTTCCTCCATTGAAATAGATTTTCTTTTGTAACCACTCATGTGATGTGTACACCTACTATCTATTATCCAGTCACTATTACAATTCATGCTCGAAAGCAATTCTTTTTCCTCATTATCTGAGCCATTTACATTGTTTGAGGGTTCTTCTTTGACTACAACAAAGACTATCTCTTCCTCGTAATCTCTTCCATCTAATTCTTCATCAATCAATCCTTCTACTAGGTAACATGCCTTCTATCTTTTGTCTTCAAAGTTTCTAAATCTCTTGAGATTATCGTTCCTACCATTGGTAGGACATCTAGATGCAATATGACCAATTTTGTTACATGAAAAGCATTTTAAGGGAATTTTTCCTTTGTACTTTCCTTTTCCTCTAGGTAATATCCTTGCTAGCAATACCTCCAACTCTTCTTGTTCTCTTTTCTCAGACAAGATAGAATCATAATCATGATTTCCTTTAGAACTATTAGAAACTTATTTTCCTTTCTTTGATGAACCAATGTTTAGGAAGGCTTTAGAAGAAGATTCTATTCTAGGCATACTGTTATCAAAATTACTTAGCTCAAAAATAGTGAGCTTGACAACCAAGGAATCTAGATTCACATTTATAGGATTAATAGATCTTAAATCTGTTAGGAATGGGAACACTGAGAGGGGGGGGTGAATGAGTGTTCACTGTATTTTAACTTTCCACTTTAATCTTTATACTAAACTTTAAATGCTTAAGTGCTGAATTAACAATTCACATAAACATGAAACATTAAATTAACACATGACACCAATATGGTTATGGGGAAACCCAAATAGGTAAAAAATCCAATGGGAATTGACACCCACTAATATTCTGCACTAGTGTTTTGTGATCCTTGTTAGAAGATCCTTTACCCTGTTAGGAGTAGCTTTACAATGCTTTAAGTACAATAGACCTTGTTAAGGGTCAAACCTTGTTAGGAGTCTTTTACAATGATCCATGTTAGGGGAGTGGACTCATTGTCCTAGAGCTCACTGCTCAAATGGTAAAGGCTACAACCTTCTGATTTCAGATACACACTATATCTGCAGGTGAACTATCACT
The DNA here is from genome assembly GCA_027943335.1 of Chamaecyparis obtusa. Lineage (NCBI taxonomy): Eukaryota > Viridiplantae > Streptophyta > Pinopsida > Cupressales > Cupressaceae > Chamaecyparis > Chamaecyparis obtusa. The sequence goes on along the minus strand of BSBK01004949.1, from coordinate 121,776 downwards.
ATGACACTACTTGTCAGATCAGTTCCTTTGATGTGCTGATGCTTTGACCTCTTGCAAAGCTCTAATGCATCTTATGCTGACTTTGCATACTTCTTCTTTTCTTATCACAACTCTTTTACAAATTCCATACCATATACAATGGGTGCATCTTATATTTATACGCTTATACAAACTAAACAACTAGGTCGGCCCTTAGACCTATTACAAACAATGTTTCCAAATGAATTGGCTTAAGCGTTCTTACAATTATACATATAAACATGTCAGAAACCTAAATACAATGGGTGCATGGCCTTTACAACATTATATTATAATCATAAACCAAAATGCTAACTGTCGGCTCCATGCTCTGTTCTCTGTTGGCACACATTGGTTATGCAACTTCAATTGACTATAACTTTCACAGCTTTGCATATCTACTTATGCGCTCATAGGCTAAGCATAAGTATAGTCTAACAAACTTAACTTCCAAGGCGCATACCATAATTCATCTGTACACATGTGCGCTGATGATCTAAGCTGCAGGAACTTTGTACACTGTCTAGTCTTCAACACTTAGCTGATTTATGATCTTCACATCAGGTGCGCTAACTCCAAACTACTATATGACTTTGTTTCCACAATGAAAACACTATATCTAGTCATATACCTTAGTATAGACAACTTTCCAACAAAATCTTGTATACCAAAGACTCTAATAGAATACTATGGTAGTAGGGTTCTCAAAATTTTTACTTACCACATCATCTTCTTCAAGTTGTCCTCGAGATCCTTTGATTGCAGAAAAAACCTCCTTTATCCTATAGATGTATTGAGAAATGGTCTCACCTTCATGAATTCTCATTTCATCATACTTTCCTCTGAGACTATCCAATTTGTTTTTGAACATGAACATCACCACCATAAAATGTTATCAACTTGTCCCACATGTCTTTAGTAGTATCATTATCCTATATATCTACAAACTCAACATCAGATAGAGAACTTTCTATTTATATCATTATAGAGTTATGCTCCAACTTTTATTTTTTCATTAGTTTGAATTCTAGTAGGTTGAACATACTTGGTTGAGACATGAACGAATTCTTGATTTCTAGTGCCTGTCAAATCCAACTTCATCCTTCTTACCCATATATGGAAATTGTCTGTAGTGAACTTAGGCTCTTCCTTTATATAAATATTCATATATTTTTCCTCAAAATGTTTGGATTTATCAGTAGGGAAACTTGGCTCTAATACCAATTGCTAATATAGGTGTGATAACTAAGAGAGGATGGGTGAATTAGTAATCAATAAATTCACTGATTTCAAACTCTTTAAACTTTATTTACCAAAACATTCAACAATAACTAATATAACTAGAAACTCTCAAAGAATGCATCTACAAATAATGATTCACACAATTAAGACACCATATTTTCCTCATGGAAACCAAAATGGGAAAAACCATAGTGGGAGTTGGTACCAACTAAATCTTTACTCTTTTGGAATACGCCCTGTAAGGAGCTTACCTTGTTAAAGGTTTAGAAAATCACTGTGAGGTGCTACCCAGTTAAGGGATTTTCCTTTAGATCTATTAGGATCTTTACCCTATTAAGAGACACCTTGTTAGACGACTTTAAACATTCAATATGAATTCCACCTTGTTAGAGGATTTACAACAAAGATCTGTTAGGACCCACCCTGTTAAGGATTTTGCTATTACAGTAGTTAGAAAGCAACAAATAAAATGATTTGTGAAATTGCACTATCTCTACATGATCATATCCCTTTTAAGTTCTAAAACTCTTCATGACACATTATAATCTTCCCTAGCTTGATCATACTTTATTAGTCATTGAATCCTTCTACAATTCTTAATCAATAAATAACTTCTTTTTCAATTTTCCAATATATAGGTTTTGTTCCACCATCTTAGAATAAATCCTTGATTTGGATATGAATAATATAAATCATATTTGGTAAGATACAATGTATCTAACTATTGGAATAACTGAGAGGGGGGTGAATCAATTAAACACTGTCCCAAATCAAAATGTATAATTCAAAAACAAATACTTCAATTCCTGCTGCTCGGTAAACAAAATTACTTTCACTATCTGTGCTTTTACCGATTGTCAATTCTAAGCTTATAGTAATTACCAACCAAATCTAACATGTAATATGAAAAGTATGATAACAAAAAAATATCACAATCAACACATAACACAAGAGATTTAACGTGGAAACCCTATGAAGGGAAAAACCCCCTGGGAATGGCAACCCAAAAATGTTCAGTCTTCTAAAGTGAGGTCGATGAAGACCCAACCCTGTTAAAGGTTACAAACACACTATTAGGTGTGACCTTGTTAGAGGATTTTAGACTAGAAGTTATCATCCAACCAACATTCACTATGGGGTTGACAGGATAACAATGTTCACTCTAATGAATGATACATCATAAGACTTTCTGAGTCCACTCGGTTAAGAGATTTGATTGTGTACAATGGTTAAATATGTAACAGTAAATGATCTGCCTTAATACAACTTCAATTGCAAATTACAGATCAATATTTTTCTCATATAAATCCTCTTGATCAATATTTCACTTTAGATTCAATACTGTGCTAACTTACTGTCCGTTGGTAATTGCTCTTTGTAGCTCGGTAACTGTTCTGCAGCTCGGTTCTCAATAACCAGTATGATCAGAATGCATGAAAATGTCTTCACATGATAATTCTGTAGCTTCTTCTTCTTCTGGCATGCATTTCATAATGAAATCTCCAGTCTCTTATATAGACATGTAAAACATTTTCTTTTCCTCCATTGGATTTTGCCACTTAATCATCTCCATAGATTTTGCCACTTTAGGTTTCCTTGGCTGATGTGTCAATAACACATTTCAATCTACTCTATCAGATCCTTTTGATTTATGTTAGCCGTCGATCTTCATAACAAACTTTATCTGTTACCTCAGAATCATACACTTTCTAGCTTATCACTTTATCGGCTAAACTGATCATTTAATTCCTTTCTGTCTTCATCAGTTATCAAAGAAATGTGTTGGTGAACACACACTTGGTTAATTCTATGCTTAGTATACACTACACTCTGTCGATGTATACTGAAATACTTTAGTTTACCGACAACACTGCTTTGTGCATTTCAGCTCTATTCTTCATTATAGATGAATACAACATAATGAAGTCAATTCCATCAAGTAATAGAATCATCAACAAGTTACTCAGTGTATTCTTTATCCTCATCTGACATGTACATCTTCCTCATGTAGATTTCTCTTTTCTTTATTTTTTCCACCTTTCTTCAGATGTGTCGGTATAGTAACTTACAAGATAAGTACTGTCAAGCTAGTTGACATCAATGACAACATAAAATTGATTAAATCATCTTGTATTATCTAAACATCAACTCCTTATTAATCTTGAATTATAGATTCTTCATTCTGGTTCCAAATTAGTTGTAGTTCATCAATCTCTCCCTTTGGCATTGATGGCAACTCAATTAATATGAAATGTACCATACACATACCAAACATGTATTCTACAACTCTATAAAAAAATGCTATAAGTCAAATAGACTTAATATGTTTAATTACTACATTACTCAACATTTGTAAAACTATAATGCTTGTCATCAGATGTTCTCTTTTCAGTTCTCCTATTCCTACTTCTGTTCTCAGATTGTCTCTCCCTCAGATAGTTCTCATCGGTGCTATTTCTCTCCCTGTATTTAGTTCTTCTTTTTCATATTGTTTATCTATCCTTTTGACAACAATGCCAAAGAAAAACAAATAAACAAACAGCTCTGTCGGTAGCCAAGTAACTCTTTACTATTCATCATCTTCTCTGTATCTATGAATACTGATATCTCAATCTGTTCTAGTTATCCAAACTTAATCACAACCTTGAACATCATTCAAAGTGTGAACTATGTTGCATCAACATGTATGATCTTCTGAGATGAGTAGGCTGATGCAACATCCAGATCACCTTAGTGACTGATAGACAGGGGAAGGACCCCAAGTCTAGTCCTCAAGTATTCAAATGTGTCCTTCAGTAGAGGCTTTGTAAAGATATTTGCAAGTTGTTCCTTAGATGTAACAAATTCTAACTTCACTTGCTTTTCCTGCACTTGTTCTCTTAAGTAATGATACTTAATAGATATATGCTTTATCTTCGAGTGCATCACAGGATTCTTTGAAATGTTAATAGCACTGGTGTTGTCACAATATATAATCACTGGGTCAGTGATTACCTCATTCATTCCTTCCAACACTTGCTTGATGTATGCAATGTTCAAGCAATTTGTAGTAGTAGCAACATACTTTGCTTCTGTAGTTGACTGAGAAATACAAGCTTTCTTTTTACTTGTCCAGGTTACAAGTCTTTCACCAAAGAAAAATGCTCCTCTGGTGGTGCTTTTTCTGTCATCCACATTTCCAACCCAATCAGCATCAGTATATACCTTCAGTTCAAACTTTCCTTCCTTCGGATACCAAATGCCATAATCTTCTATCTTTTTTAGATATCTTAAGATTCTTTTAGTAGCTATCATATGTGACTCTAGGGTTAGCAGAAAACCTAGCAACAATTCCCACAACATGTGCTATGTCTGGTCTACTATGAACTACATACATTAGTTTACCAATCCTGGATCAGTAAATTGTCTAATTTACCTCTGTAATTTCATCCTCCTTTGTCAATTTGCATTTAGTAGCCATTGGTCTTCCCATAGGTTTAGCATCTTCCATGCCAAATGTCTTCAATACTTCCTTTATGTATTTAGATTGTGTGATAAATATCCAATCATTCTGCTGAATCACTTGTAGTCCTAGATAGAACTTAATCTCTCTGAACATAGACATTTCAAATTCTTTTTGCATCTCATCAGCAAAGGCTTTGCATATGTGATCTTGTCCTCCAAAGATAATATCATCCACAAATATTTCAGTAGTAAGAATAGTGTCATCCGTATTACCTTTCATGTATAGATTGTTGTTTTCACTTGTTCTAACAAATCCAATACTTAGCAAGTAAGTATGCAGTCTTTCATACCATGCTCTCAGTGCTTGTTTCAATCCATATAAAGCTTTGTGTAATCTACATACCATGTCTATGTTCTCTAGATCAACAAACCCTTCCGGTTGTTCTATGTAGACTTCTTCTTCAAGTATACCATTCAAAAATGCTGACTTGACATTCATTTGATAAACTTTGAATTTCTTGTGTGCAACATATGCAAGTAGAATTCGAACTCCTAATCTAGCAATAGGTGCAAATGTTTCACCATAGTCAATGCCTTCTTCTTGTGCATATCCCTTGCATACCAATCTAGCTTTATTTCTTGTAACTTCTCCATTCTCATTCAGCTTATTTCTGAATATCCATTTAGTACCAATAACATTTTTGTCCTTTGGTCAGGGTACTAAACTCCAAGTTTTATTCTTCTTTATCTGCTCAATTTCTTCAGTCATTGCATTAATCCATTCCTCATTCTCTAATGCAACATTCACATTTTTTGGTTCAAATTCACAAACTAAGCATGTATCTTGTCTTGTTTTGCTCCTAGTTTGCATTCCAGCTTGTCTGTCTCCAATAATTTGTGTCTTAGGGTGGTGTCTCCTGAAACATCTAGCTAGTATCCTATCTCTTCTTTCTTGTTCATCCTATTCAGGTTCATCAGCTTGCTCAAGAGCTCTATTTTGTTCGTCGGTATCCTCTTCCTGTTGTTCAACATTGTTTGCCTATGGACCAGTTATCACAAGTTGTGGTTTTAGTTGATACTCAGGAATTTCAATGTAAGTGAATCTATTGTAGTCTTTCGGTTCCTTTCTACTATCCTCTGTGTTCTTGTCATCAAACTCATCAACACGAACATTAGTACTCTCAATAATCTTATTTTTGACCTTATTCAGACATTTATATGCTTTACTTGTAGAGGAATATCCCAGAAATATCCCTTCATCTCCTTTTGAATCAAAATTTCCATTTCTCTCATCTTTAAAAATAAAGCATTTACTTCCAAAAATTTTGAAATAACTTATAGTAGGTTTGTGTCCAAACCGTAGCTCATAAGGTGTTCGGTTGGAATCCTTCTTTAGTTGTACTCAGTTAAGAACATATACAGCTATACTTATAGCTTCCCTCCAATATGTCTGAGCAACATTCTTTTGTATCATCAGTGTTCTAGCACAATCACCTATTGATCTATTCCTTCTTTCAGCAATGCCATTTTGCTGAGGTGTCCTCGGTGCAGAAACCTGTCTTTTAATTCCATGCTCATTACAAAAGTTAGTAAATTCATTAGAGATAAATTCACCTCCTCTATTAGATCTTATGCATTTAATTTCCTTTCTAGTCTCTTTCTCTACCTTAGCTTTATATCATTTAAACATTTTAAAAGCTTCAGATTTCTCCTTCAAAGACATGACAATCATCAGTCTAGTATAGTCATCAACAAAAAGAATAAAGTATCTATCACCAAAACAACTATAAGTTCTCATAGGACCAAATAGATTGGTATGAACTAACTCAAGTATCTTCTTTGTTGAGTAATCTTTTCTTTTGAAACTAGACTTTGTCATCTTAGCTTTTTGACATTCATGGCACATAGCATGATCCGGTTTTGACAAGTTAGGCAAACCTCTAACGCTTTTCTTTTTACTAATCTTGATCATGTTATCAAAATTTACATGACATAATCTTTTGTGCCACAACCATGCATCTTCATCCTTCATTAACAAACAAGAAGACTGATCAATATCAAGATAAAATGGGTTACCTCTGGATTGTGTACCAGTTCTGACAAGTCTTCCTCCATCATCATAGATTTTCACCTTTTTGCTCTCAAAAGCAAGTCGGTGGCCTAAATTGTTCAAATGTGCCACACTTAACAAGTTATAGTTCAGTCCATCTACTCAATATGCATTTTCACATTTAAGTCTATCATCAATCAACAGTGAACCTTTACCTCTTACCATACATGGTGCATCATTTCCCATTCTCACAGATCCTCCATTGTATTCAACAAGTTGATCAAAGTTCTCTACATCAGCGGTCATATGATGTGTGCAACCACTATCTATGATCCATGTATTATTTCTGTCTACTCTAGAGATCAATGATGTCTCTTTATGTTTTTCTTCTTCCTCTGAATCATCTTTCATAGCAACAAATACTACTTCTATATCATCATCAGTGTTAGATTCAGATTCAATATCTTCGGCAATGTAACATACCTTCTTTCCTTTGTCATAACTATCTTGGTTATCTCTTTTGTTGTATCGGTAGCCTCTGTTGACTCTTCTCCCATAGCTTCCTTTCGATCGATCTTTGGATCTATCATCATCTTTCTTCTGTGGACATCTAGCAACAATGTGACCAACTTCTTTACAATTAAAACGTGCCAAAGGTAAGTTACCTCTATATCTTCCTTTTCCTTTGGGTAATCTTCTAGCCATAAGAGCTTCAAGCTCATCAAGTTCATCATTGGTATTGTTATCACTGTCATCATTCTTAATGTTCTTGCTAGACTTACCAATCTTCAAAGAAGACATGAAAGTGGATTCAACAGAAGGAACAATACTGTTGTCAAAGTTATTTAATTCAAAGGTTGTAAGCTTATCACTCAATGTGTCAAGGGTAAGATTGGACATGACCCTTGTTTCATGAATTGCAGAGATCTTGATTGCATAAACTGGCAACAAAGTTTTTAGAATCTTGCTTACAATTGTTTCATCATCACTGACTCCATCAGATGCTCTAATAGCATGTACTACTTCTTTCAGTTTGTTTGAATACTGCACTATGTTCTCACCTTCTTTCATTCTCATATCATCAAAATGACCTCTTATAATTTTTGCTCTGGCTCTCTTAACATTCAAATCTCCACTGTATATCAAATTTAACTTGTCCCACATCTCTTTAGAAGTAACACATCCCTTAATGTCTTCAAATTCAGCATCAGTACAAGCAACAACAAGTTCCATCATAGTGACATTGTGTTCATGCTTGTCTCTCAGTTGATCAAGGGTTAAGGGACTAGTGGGCGGTTTTATATAGCCATTCTTCATCAAATCTATAGTTGAGTTCCCAATTCCAGATATGTGCAACAACATTCAGCTTTTCCATACTACAAAGTTCTCTTTGTTCAATTTTGGTACTTCCCTCTTATACATCTTGAGACCTTTGTGCTAAAGTCCTTAAAACTCTGTTCTAAGCAACCGAAGCTCTGATACCAATTGTTCGAATAATTGAGAGGGGGGTGAATCAGTTAAACATTGTCCCAAATCAAAATGTATAATTCAAAAACAAATACTTCAATTCCTATTGCTCGATAAACAGAATTAATTTCACTATCTGTGCTTTTACCGATTGTCAATTCTAAGCTTATAGTAATTACTGACCAAATCTAACATGTAATATGAAAAGTATGATAACAAAAAAATATCACAATCAACACATAACACAAGAGATTTAACGTGGAAACCCAATGAAGGGAAAAACCACCTGGGATCGGCAACCCAAAAATGTTCACTCTTCTAAAGTGAGGTCGGTGAAGACCCAACCCTGTTAAAGGTTACAAACACACTGTTAGGTGTGACCTTGTTAGAGGATTTTAGACTAGAATTTATCATCCAACCAGCATTCACTATGGGGTTGACAGGATAACAATGTTCACTCTAATGAATGATACATCATAAGACTTTCTGAGTCCACTCAGTTAAGAGATTTGACTATGTACAATGGTTAAATATGTAACAGTAAATGATCTGCCTTAATACAACTTCAATTGTAGATTAAAAATCAATATTTTGCTCATATAAATCCTCCTTATCAATATTTCACTTCAGATTCAATACTGTGCTAACTTACTGTCCATCGGTAATTGCTCTCTGTAGCTCAGTAACTGTTCTACAGCTCGGTTCTCAATAACCAGTACGATCAGAATGCATGAAAACTTCTTCACGCGATAATTTTGTAGCTTCTTCTTCTTCCGACATGCATTTCATAATGAGATCTCTAGTCTCTTATATAGACATGTAAAACATTTTCTTTTCCTCCATTGGATTTTTTCACTTAATCATCTCCATAGATTTTACCGCTTTAGGTTTCCTCGGCTGATGTGTCAATAACACATTTCAATCTGCTCCATTAGATCCTTTTGATTTATGTTAGCCATCGATCTTCATAACAAACTTTATCTGTTACCTCATAATCATACACTTTCCAGCTCATCACTTTATCGGTTAAACTGATCATTTAATTCCTTTCTATCTTTGTCGGTTATCAAAGAAATGTGTCAGTGAACACACGCTTGGTTAATACTGTGCTCGGTATACACTACACTCTGTCGGTGTATACTGAAATACTTTAGTTTACTGACAACACTGCTTTGTGCCTTTCAGCTCTATTCTTTATTATAGATGAATACAACATAATGAAGTTAATTACATCAAGTCATAGACTCATCAACAAGTTACTCAGTGTATTCTTTATCCTCATCTGACATGTACATCTTCCTCATGTAGATTTCTCTATTCTTCATCTTTTCCACCTTTCTTCAGATGTGTCAGTATAGTAACTTACAAGATAAGTACTATCAAGCTAGTTGACATCAATGACAACATAAAATTGATTAAATCATCTTGTATTATCTAAACATCAACTCCTTAGTAATCTTGAATTATAGATTCTTCATTCTGGTTCCAAATCAGTTGTAGTTCATCATCTAACAACTCATAAACCATTTTTCTCTAACCACATTGGCTTTCATATGGATTTCACCTTGGGAATTGAACCATATTTAAAAATGTCTTTGACCAAAAGAAACATCTTGAAGAATCTACCTCAGGTGCATACCTAGAGAAATGTGATGTCAAATAATTTCCACAAATCATAAAACCTCTTTACTACTTTACTGAAAACATCATTGATCCCATTACCACTTCGAGTTTCATCACCAATTCATAATATTTATTACTTGTTCAACAAATCTGTCTTGTTTATAGGTGTCCATTTTGTTAATACCGCTTCTAGTCAATTAAAATATCTGGGTATGTGCAGGATTATGGTATGCCAAAAAGTGGTGATGTGAAAAGAAGTCCTGATTGATAGACTCTTTGAAAAAAAACTATAACTTTCAAACAATATAACAATTTTCAAATTTGAAATATACATCACATTCTATGCTTCAACTTATATAATAATAATAAATAATTCTTTCAATTTGATAAAGTTTAGACTAAGTTAAGGTGGTTAGACATGAGAGTTTTTATATTCAAGAAAATTTGTATAATAAAAATCATAATTAATTGCTTAATTGAAAAAAAAATACAAAAAAATATACATCACATCCAAACATGAGTCTACTACTTTTATCTAGAATCTTATAAAAAAATATTATCATTTAGTTTTATTTAATGTGGTTAGACACACACCTACTTGTTATCTTTCTAGTCCTGATTGATAGACTTATTGAAAAATAGCTATAACTTTTAAACTGTATAACAATTTTCAAATCCAAAACATGTGTCACATTCTATGCTTTTCCTACTATAAGAAAAATAAAAAAAAGTTTTCAATTTGATAAAGTTTAGACTATGTTAACATGGTCAAACATGAGAGTTTTTGTATTCTGTAAAAGTTGTAGAAGAAAAATCATAATTAATTATTTATCTAGAAAAAATATTACCAAAAAATATGTGTCACATCCATACATGAGTCTACTACTTATATCTTGAATCTTGTAAAAAAAAATTATCATTTGATTGTGTTTAAGGTGGTCAGACATACACCTACTTCTTTTTTTTTTCCTGAAATTTTCCTACTACTTCATTGAAATTAAAAATTTTCAACATATAGAATAATTGTTTTTTCAGAAAATACCAACTATCTTAGAAACTAAATTCAATTTTCTACAAATTATCTTCTTACATATTTTTGATATAATATTTAAACTTGTTCAATTTTTTATGTCAACTTGTCTAAACCTGATTTTTTGAATTTTCATTACCACTTAAGGGCCTAGTTTGACATACCATGATCCTGTACATACCCATCTTCACCAGTCACCAATATGAGTCATGGTCCTCATAATAGTATTTATTCATTGTTATCAACCATATCCTATGACCACTCCATCAAATACTTTATCGATTTGAGATAACATTCAAATCACTTACTATATGTCACTAACTATTTTAGAAGTTACCCGGTTTGATTTCATTCAAACATATCCAGCCCAATACTTCATATAAAAAGTCACAGTTACTTGAACATAGCATCACAATATATCACATATTCTTCCATTAAAATAGAAACTTTTGAAACATATGGTAACTCATAATTTATTCACACAATATCTGGCAACATACTGAAAATACTAATTCAATCATTTGACATGAATGAAAATCCTAATAACTGATTCACTTGTCATTAAATATGTACCAATCTTCATCAATGTGAAACTTAGCATTACTGCATTATTTATGCTAACCAATTTGATATAACTATTATTGATAATCAAGGTAAAGATAATGTTGTTGTTGATTTTATGTCAAGAATGGTGATGCAGAGTAATACTAAACCAATGAATGATTCATTTATACAATATAAATTAATTTCCATATCTATTCAATCACCATGGTTTTCTAGTCTCACAAATTACCTTGTTACATTGTTACATGGAAGTGTCTAAGTCATTTTAGTCATAAAAAAATAAAGAGGTTAATAGGGAAAGTTCCAGGTATCAATGGATTGACAGAATTTTGTTTAGAAATTTTCTTGATATTTTTCTAAGAAAGTGTGTGAAAGAAATAGATGCCTATTAAACTATTCATACATTCCATAGTGAACTTGACAAAGGCCATTACTCAATAGTCCATACTATACATAAAATCTTTGGAGTGGGATACTTTTGGCAACCTATGTAGAAAGATGTTTCACTTTATATGAAATATTGTGATGAATGTTAGCACATGGGAATACCTATGTCAACAAAAGATATCTCATTACAACTACAAATATATTTGGAACTATTTAAAAAATGGATAATTGAGTTCATATGACCAATAGAACCACAGTCAAGAGAAAACCACTACATTTTAGTTTGTAAATATTAAGGTAAAAAAAGTGAGAAGAGGTCAAATCATTTATAGTAGCACGAGAGGAGTAGGTAGATTATTTCTTGTACAAAAACATCCTTCAAATATTTGGAGCCCTTAGAGTACTTTTTCTAATAGTGGACCTCAATTCATGTTTTCACCATATCACAAGCTAATGGACAAGTTCGGATTACAAAATGAGACCGAGATAATATTCTTAAAAAGACTATTTCATTGAGGAAAATAGATTTGCGATAAATATTGAATGAAATTGTTTGGGCCTATAACACAACCTAGAAGATAATCACTAAAATTCTCCATACAATCTAGTGTAACGAAAGACACTAGTCATGCCCATTAAATTTGAATTGGAAACTTTGAGAAAAATAGTAGAAGTGGGCATTGATTTGAAAAAAGAATAGAAGATCAGTGTTCAAGAATTGAATCAACTTGATTAAATGAGAATAAAAAATATACATCATACAAACATGATTCTTTAAAAAAGAAAAAGTATGGCATGACGAGAATATTGTAAGAAGATATATTAAACAAGAAGACTAGACATTATTGTTCAACTCAAAGTTATAGAAATTTAAAAGGAAAGTTCCATACAAGATGGTTGGGACCATATAAAATTGACCAAAAAGATTGTGAAAAGAAGACCATGTTGGTCAATGGACATCGCTTGAATTTATATCACAAACCAATATCAAAAGAATAATTTCTTTCATATTTTCATGCTAGAGTTGAACACTTCATCATAGAGGACATTTAGTTCATGAAGGAATGTAGTTCCTCTTAAACTATTCATTAAAGAAAGAATAAAGGAGATAAATTTAAAAGCATAAAAGAAAGTTTATCTCAAAAAAAGGTAGGGTTGCGTCATTGAAAAGTACAAATAAAGGTCTAACCTACGAGTGAAATGAAAACCGGAAATGGCAGTTCATACCTGATAGAGTAAATTAAAAACCACCAATAGAAACTTTACTTAAATCAATTTGAGTCCACACTTGATGACTCTTGATGGTTTTTAAAATAATCTTTGCTACAATATTAAAGAATAAGTTTAGGTTAGCATTACTCTAGATAACTCGTGACTGACTCTTGGTTCAAATGAGTATATTTGTGCATTCAACTATTGATTGTCTCTAATTGATAAGCCTATATGTTATTTATCGAATGCGTAATCAATGCATGATATATCTTTAGATAATGTGCATAAACTAAAAAGGTACACATTTATTACAACTATTATTTTTAGAATATTAATTTCTAATTTAGTTTCTATAAAATAGATTTAGTAGGAATTAAATATAGACATCTTTGCCAAATTAACAATTAACAACTTTATTTGGAAAGTATTAAGTTTCATAAAGTAATGATTTCGGTGTAATAAGGGGATAAATTGAATCACTATCATAATCATATGTTAGTCATTTCAAATATGTTTTCATCATTTCTTGGAAATAAATCATACATTAGGAGTGCCATCAAGTGCTTCGAATGAGAATTTAAGTACATGTTTTGATCAAATGGATCATCTAGATGATGTAAAATTAATTCCCAATTGTGCACGTCTATGTGATTTAACTAAGAAGATATTTACTCCTAGAGTGGAAATGATGCAATCATTAATGATTTCCATGAATCCGCTAAAAAGGGAATTCTTTCCTAATTTTTTAAATCGAAGTCAATTCTTTTTTTTTTCTTATTTCTAGTATGTTCAATAATTTTTTCCATGAGTATTTTTTTTATTTTGAAACTATTAAAGTGAAGAATCTTTGTTGCTAAAAGCATGGGTTAGAAGAGAAAATCAAAGAAAGAGGATTATACAATAGACCCAATAATTGAGGAATTATTAGAAAGGGTAGTATGGCTAGATTTTATCAGAATGTATGAAGGGTTCAATGAATAATTGGTGGAAGAATTTCAATGTCAATGTTATCCAAGAGAAAGTGAAATCACTAAAGTAAATCCTCAAAATATAAGTGAAAATTAAATGAAATTCTGAATGAAGGATAGCTAGTTGCAAAAAGGAAAATCAATTTCGAGGATTTGATCAATGTATTTCATATCAATAGAGAAAATGCCTAAATTATAGAAGCATAAGAGAAATAGAAAATGAATCATCAAGGAAACTCTTGAATAAAAAATAAAAAATAGTTGCATTATTGTTAATGAAGTTTTTCACATATGAAGGTCAATATGAGATGCTTATTGGCCCAGATATGCATATGTTGACTCATATAAAATATTTTCATATGCATCCTAAGGTAATGGTAAATTTACTAGTTTTTTTTGCTAGTTAGTAGAAATGATAAATAGAGTAAGGGAGAGGGGATATAGAATTAAATATCAAGCCTTAATTCATCTCATAATAAAGCACCATTTCCTTAGGAAATGATTTGGGAAAGAGGGTTGATTAGAGTTTTTGAAGGGACCTGGTAAATAGGAAAAGATAAAATCCAAAAGAACAAAGTAAAAAAGGGTTAGTTTTGAATTAGGAGAGTCAAGTAGGGTCACATGAAATAGGAGTAGTCGAAGAATTGAATAATGCATTAAAAATACAGCTCTTATCCCTATACCTCCTAGTGCTCAAATAGATGGTTCTGAAGAAATACTACTAGAACATTTTTACCAAAGTTTGCCTCAAGAATGTTCTGTTGAGAAGTTTGAAAGTCATATGTCTGAAAGTGTGGATCAATCACATGTTCTTGAATTAAAACCTAAGAAATAAAATCAAAATCTTGATACTCTTCAATATTTTTCTCAACACGACCCGTATAATGCCCATGAGTGTGATGAACCAAGGAGCCCACAAAGATAAACACTTTCATAAGAACAAGATAGTCCTATTTTCATTAATATTACGAAAACTAGTTCCTTAGAAGGATAAGTAGAAGCCTCAAAAAGAATTTGATGCAGAGAAAAAAAGAACTGAGCAGACCTTGTCTCCACATCCTTCATAGTCACTTGAGCCTCAAAATCCTCCATCTCCACATGAATTTTAGCATTGATAAGGTAAATAACTAATGGAGGAAGAAGAAGAAACACCCTTGGAAATTGAGAAAAGAGTATTAAGAGAGGGAATTGAGATAGGAAATGGCTAGGACTAGGATGAAAAAAGCAATGGAGGAGGAAAGAAATAAAATTATGATATATGAAGAAAATTTTAAACTTAGAAAGAAGAAGAAATGGCTAACATGGTACAAGATTATGAGAATGTAGTAAAACAAATTATATAGAGGATGGAAGAAATAAAGTAACAAATGAGTGATAAGGAATAAACTTTAAAATAGTCAAATGCTCAAGTTGCATTGAATGAACAAGAAGCTCAAAACTTGAAATTTGGGTTAAGAAATAAAGAAAAATTAAGGAAACAAATTGGAGGCACACATGATTATATGGCATATGTACCTCATCTGCACCTCAAATATATATTTCACTAGTTTCCATGCAGTAAAAATAATAATATAATGAGCTAAAGAGGGAAATGAAATATTTTGAAAAGGAGAAAAGTTAGCTAGATTAGAGAGTTGAAGAAATTACAAACTTATCCTTAGCTCTATTATGTATGTGGAATCCCTCTAGTATTTATAATTTATTCTCAAAGGAATAATTTTTTTTCTTGAAAATTAATCATTTAGTTCTAAAAAATAAAATTAAGTTTGAAGGCCCATCTTTCCTTATGATGTTTTTTCCTCCTTATAAATGTTGTTGCTCGGTTTATCTTCACATACTTTGTATCTTTTTCCTCATGGCTGCTATCAGGTCTTTTGATGAATTTAGCCCTTTCAATCTTTGAGTTTGTTTTAAACCATCAGAATTGGAAATCCCATTTGAAGGTACTATATATGATGACTCATTGGCTTCCATCTTTATCATTCACTGTCCAAAATGCTGCAGGTGCATTCAGAGGCTTATTGGTGACTCAGTTTTATCTCCATGATTTAGCCAGATCATATTCCCCTCCCAATTGCTTTCCTTTTTCTGCTCCAATCTACTTGACATTTCAAAATCTTGGTCTTTGTTGTCTAATATTTCCAATGTCATCATTTTACCTAGTTTTCTTCAAAACAATACTTTTCTCTCAGCAGTGCAAGGCTATAATTTCTGGCAGGGTGATGCCCACATTGGGGGAATATTCCTGCGGCATTTTCTTTTTAAGTCTGATAAGTTTGCAATCATCTTAGCTACGATCAAAGATTATTTTTCATCATCTACCATTATGCCTCTTGATCATGCTCTCAACAAGGTTCCTATCGAGCCTACTTACAGAAGTAAAGCTTTCACAAGAACTTATGTTGTTCTCATTTTAATGTCTCATGCCCATCCTTTGGTGCCATCAACAATTTCTTCTTTTGTGGATAGTGGTAGTTCTCTGCCACACAATGTTGGCCCTCTTCTGGGTGTAGCTTATTGTGCTACTGATTCTTTCTCTTCTTCAGACTCATCCCTAAATGCTTCGGGCTCATAGGTTGCTTTACAACGGCAAGCAAATCACTTGTGGATTTCCCTATTCTTCACTCCCCCTTCACAGTTTAGTTGTGAAGGTGCTTCATAATTTTCTTATGAAATTGCCAAGACCTTTTTTTGTACTAATGAATTTTTTGCAGATGACCGTATCAAGGTTTCTTTGTGGATTTTTTGCACGACTTTGGTGATACTTGGGGTTTTTGATCATGTCTGGCTATTGACACATCTTATACACTGCTGCTTGGCACATCTTGTTCACTGTTGTTTCTATTGGCTACTATGCCTATTTTGTCCTCAAAGCTCAAATCCGATTATTAGGGTGGTCTCATATTGTAATCATTATATTGCTTAACCAATTTGTATTTCAGTTTTTATTTAGGGTAGCCTAGGTCTCTTCATAATACTTTGTAATATTTACTTCTGGATGTTTTTTGGAGGGTTCTTGGGAAATTGTGTAATAAGGGGTCTTCATATGGCTTTGGGCTAGGCCTTTTTGTATTTGGGATGCTCATGGGAAAATTTTGTAATGGGGGGGTTATTATATGCCTTCGAGCCTGGATCTTTCTGTATTTAGGATGTTCATATGTAATCTGTAAGCAGGATTTTCATGGCCTTGGGGGGTCTTGGCGTTCCTAGATATTTTTCCTCTATCTAGGCCTCATTTTTGTATTATGATGGGTCATGAACGGAGTTTTCTTTCCTAGTTCTTTCTCCAGGAGCCCTTTTGAACCAGTTGATTTTTATTAATATAATTATAAAGTTTTGCCAACAAAAAAAAATTAAGTTTGAAGATCACAATGAATTCATGGAAGATTTTGTAAGAAGTGTCCTTAATGATTAGAATCAAATGTGTGAATTTTTATTTCATG
Source organism: Chamaecyparis obtusa (assembly GCA_027943335.1). Taxonomy (NCBI): domain Eukaryota; kingdom Viridiplantae; phylum Streptophyta; class Pinopsida; order Cupressales; family Cupressaceae; genus Chamaecyparis; species Chamaecyparis obtusa. The sequence continues at coordinate 104,328 of BSBK01004949.1, read as the reverse complement.
GTTTTCTACTTGGTCATTTTCCTCAATCCTTAATTTGTATATTGGAGAACTAAAAATTAGAGAATTAGTGTCTTTATTTCAAAATCAATTTGAATGGAAAGAATAGATGGATAGATACCAAGAAGCTCAATAAAGATTGAGGTTGCTAATCAGAGATGAATTTACCAACTCCATGGTATTTAGAGGAATATATAATGTCATTTCATAATTGGATAATTTTTTGGCCATATAAATGAATATAATCTCATGTAGAGCATCAAATTTTTAAAGGATGTATAGAATTACCTACTATACATGATATTAATTACCAATAGGAAAAATTTCAACACAATTATAGCTCCTTTAAGGATAAGAGTGTTGGAATAACTAATGTACCTGATGAAGAGATTAGATGAGTATGTTATGGCATGTGTTTGATACAAGTATAATGATAGGTTGATCAATCACAAGTTTTTCATTGATGTCAACTTAGTGTATATTGGTTGACAAGGTCCTTGTTATGATGAGATACGTTCAAGTTGAATCACGAGATATTGTATGAGTTGGAGTGTGAAATCATGAAGGAATCTTAGGTGATGTATCTAGATGATATATCCATGACCGTAATAGTTTATCTTATGTGTGGTGAGAGTTATGTTTGTTTGAAGGCTAACAGTTAGATATGAAGAACATTTTGAAGCCTAGGTGTGATGATTGTGATGATTTGATTATTGTGTCAAATCAGTTGTTGTGATCTGTATGAGAGACATGGTGATGTCTTTGGATGTCTAGTGCATGAATGCTATTATTGGTGAAGATTAGTAAGAAATTTATGATTGCATGAAAGTTGACAGTACAACTACTAGTACATAGTTAGTGATAGGTGATAGGTGATTTGATTGGTTTATCAAATCCATGATACCTTATGTGACACGATTGAAAAAGAAGGTTTTTTATAGTGTTTTGAAGCTATGGTTGTAGTCACAACTTATTTGGCTGATAGGTGAGATGACATAAACACTACAAAAGTGATTTTAGGATAAATAAGTTATGTTCTTGAGCTACAAATGGTAGATCTTGGATCGATGATCAGTATGGAAGCGATGGTGATTAAAGATGTGTTAGTCACAATGTGGTGATGTGTCTTAATTATTGGAGGGGATGATCTAGAATCACATTGTTTGATACTTGCGTGCAGAGAATATTATAGAAGAATCGTGTGTTTGGTCAAAACATGTTTGACCCCTTGAAAAAAAATCTTATGAAACTCACTATATTGGCTGATGTTATTTAGGGAAAAAAAATTGTGCATCAAGATGTGTATATTGGCGCATTGGATTTGAGCAATAAGTTTGAAAGTTAAATTGTAAACCATTTAGGGAAAGATTAAGGAAGTGGAAGACTCAATGACTTGATGAATAATATTTATGTGATAAGGATAAAATAATTTATTGTTAACCATGGAGAGATGATTGATGTATGAAGGTCCAATCAAGCCAGTGTGTAGCCAAGTTTGAATAAAAGTGAATGTGTACTTTGCATTCGATCTAGTCAAGCAAATAAGTCTTTTTTCCAGATCATTCTATCTTTTGTTCACTAACAGTTATAGTAGTCAAAATCCCCTAATTGGGTGGATCCTAATAGGTCCTTATTCTAAATTCTTTAACATGGTGGCACAATATATTATGTCTAAATTCCTCTGACAAGACTACTCCTAATAGGCTAAAGGTCCTAACAGGCCTAAGGAAAATAGCTTAGCTGAGTAGCACCTAAAAATGTTTTTGTAAACTCCTAATAGGGTTAAGATCCTAACAGGGCATACTTCAAAAGAGTGCATCATTTAGTGGGTAATAATTCCCACACGTAGTTTTTTCCCAAATTGGGTTTCCAAAAGAAAAATGTGTCATGTGTGATGAGTTTGTGGATGTTTGATATTGTTTTCTATTATTTTCTTACGTTGGTTATATGCTTTGTGGTTTGAAATTTAATATTTAAGTTATTTATTTCATTGTTGGAATTGTTCATTATCTATTTTTAACGAGTCACCCCCACCGCCTCTCAATATCTAAGAATTCTATCACTTGGTATCAGATCTTTTATCATGTTGTTTATAAGCCTAACAACATGAGGCAAAATATCATTGAGGAAGATATGGAAGATTTGGGATACACAAGACAACTTAAAGAAGCAAAATATAGATATGATAAGTAACTGACTAAAAAGTGTGTGTGTGTGTGTGTGTGTGTGTCTTATTGTGTGTGTCCACATGCACATATACAAACATATACATATACATATACATATATATATCTATATACATATACATATACATATACATATGTATATACATATACATACACACACACACACACACACACACACACACACACACACACACACACACACACACATATGTATGTATGTATGCACACACACACACACACATATAGTCCTCCCTCATCACATGCATAAAAAAATTAGATTTGGTAAACTAGAAGGAAAGCTTGTCTATATAATCCTCCTCACAACATTTCCATGATTAAAGAATAATGTTGTAAATCTTATCTATGCATTCAAATGAGTTGTCCTAGGAGAAATATTGCCTTGTGATACAATTAGAACTATTTCAAAATAGATCTAAATATTGCAAGCTTTAAAATATCAAAACTTATATAATAATCAAGGTACTTTTCAAAAAGAGTGAAGAGTAGAAGTTTTCATTTTTTAGAGTTTAATTTTGGAAAGAAAAATGCACGATTTTAGATTTTTCTTTATTCGTCAATTCATTCCTAGAGAAAAATAAAATAACGGTGGGTAATATTCTTAGTATGATAAGTTCTCGGTTCTTATATTTACTTTTATTTTGAAAGTTCCATTAAGAACTTGGATATTATGGATTGTGATAATTTGTAGATATAATTATCTTATATGGACCCTTGAATTACATCTAGATTGATTTCTAGACACCTAAATATATACTTAACTTTTTTAATTTATGGATGCTAAATATAGTAAGATTCATTATTAGTATAGGATTAACTATCAAGAAATAGTATTTAAATCTTAATAATAAATCTTAGATATTCATACAATTTTATTTTTCATCAATTTTGAAAATAATACATGCATATATAGACATTTTGAAAAATTATACAAAGTTGAATTTATTGATCTATACTACCCAACTATCCATTATAGATATTCATATATGTTGATCCTCTATCCCTTTATATATCAACATCTATATTAACATACACTATTCACTTATTTATTAAACCTATACATGCACTTAGTTATTGATACATTACAGCCATAGCATTTTAGCTTATTTTCATTTCTCAAGAAAGTGTATAGTCATAGAATTGTCTTTTATAATTTTTAAAATTTTATGATGCAAGACAACACAAAAAAACAAAAAACAAACTCACCTTTGCACTGCTTAACTCCAAATTCAAACACAAAACAAATTGACAGGCTCTCCGCACAAAAATTAATTTTACATTAAACAAACTCCTTAATAAATGTATTACAAAACTGGCTTTCAGATTGGCCTTACAATCTAAAGCCCTCTCACTCCCTCAATTCTGTTCATTTGCTCAAGCCCACACGTTCTCCAATTAAGCTCTTAAATCTGCTCACCCCCTCTACTCAGAGAAATGTTGGTTCTCTATTTTTATACTATCTGCAGTTTGAAACCTCCAAATCCAATCGTTTAGGCTTCTCTTTCATTACTTTCCCCATGCGGAAACCCAAAGTTTCCTTTTTTTCTTAATTGTCTCTGATAAAAATGGAAACCCAAACTTTTCTTTTTGATGAGCTAATATTGCATATAATATAATTACTTCAATTCATGGAACTATACTTCGATGAGGCTCTCATGAACACCCAGTCTCTTCAACTTCCCCTTCTCCTGCGTGGCTTGTTGTCTACTGTTTCTGTTATCCATTTCTAATTTCTATGTAGCACATTTTACTTTCTTGGTCTCATCATCATGCATTTTCTTTGTGCTTATGGATGCGCAAATTAGTTTTTGAAATTGACATTACACTTGCCAATTCCATTTTATATCTATCCTGCAATCATTTCATTGAAGGCATTCTGTCAACAGCATGGACACATTGTCTATAATTTCACACTTTTAAAATATTTAAACTTCTGATAAGATTCCTTTATTCGATGTGCTTTGCTAGCTGTCCAAATTGTACCTCAAAAGATCCTATTTTCGCAGGGTATAAAGTTGTGAAATTTTCTTTCAGGCATTTTGTCAAACGGTAGAGGTGCTGGACATTACTGTAGATTTAACCAATTAGGAAATAAAATAGAAAAATAGAATTAAAGAGCAGAATACATAGAACACACAATTTATTATGGTTCATCACAATCGTGGCTACGTCCACATTGAGAGCAGAAGAATTATATTAATCTCCAAATCAGAATGTTTACAAATGACAATAAGAGTCTTATTTAAAGGCTCATACTGAGCAGCTGAAAATACAAGGCACAACAGACAAAAGTCTGTTGGCCTTCCAATCCCAACAAACTCACACTGGAAGTCAATGGATGATTCAGCTGATCAGGCATTCCCCTGCTCTACATGCTAATCTACTTCAGCTTAACAAGTCCAAGAGAAGTTCTTGTACATTTGAACTTCTCTTTGGTTACAACTTTAGTGAATATATCTGCTGGATTGATCTTAGTATCAATCTTTTCAACCTTCAACCTGCCCTCTTCAACCATGTGCCGAACAAAGTGAGCATGGATGTCAATGTGTTTTGAACATCGCTGAGAGGTATGATTATGAGCCATAAATATGGCGCTGCAAATATCACTGAAAAGAACATAATCATTTTGTTGATACTTCATTTCACCAAGTAATCGCTGCAACCAAATCATTTCCCGAGCACCTTCACAAAGCGCCAAATACTCAGCTTCAGTGGAAGAAAGAGCAATAGAATGTTGCAGCCTTGAGGCCCAACTGATAGCAGCTCCAACAAACATGAATGTGTAACCGGTAGTAGATCTATGCTTATCCAAATCTCTGGAAAGATCTGAATCTGTGAATCCCCGTAACTGTTCATTGTTGCTACCAAAACATAATACCAATTTTGAAATGCCTTTAAGATATCTTAATATCCATTTGACAGCCCCCCAACGAATCTTCTCAGGATTGCTCATGAATCTATCACAACTCCCACTGCATGAGCAATGTCGGGATGTGTTGAAACCATAGCATACATAATGCTACCAACTGCAGATTTGTAAGGAATGTCCTCCATATATTCCTTGTCCTCTTGTGTTTGTGGACACAAATGTGTTGATAACTGAAAATGTGAAGCAAGTGGAGTAGAAACACTATGTGCATTAGCCATACCAAATCTCTTAATTACTTTGTCAATATATTCTTTTTGTTACAATATGATTAATTTCTTCTTTCTATCCCAGGTGATGGTCATACCAAGAATCTTCTTGGCTGCCCCTAAATCCTTCATAGCAAATGTGCTTGCCAATTTAGTTTTCAGCTCACTAACAATTTCAGAGCTTGTTCCCGCTACTAACATGTCATCAACATAGAGAAGAAGAATAAAAAATTCACCATTTGGGAGTGTCTTGTAGTAAATGCACGGATCAGATTCACATCTGATAAAATTATGTTCAAGCATGAAGGAGTCAAACTTGACATACCACTATCTTGGGGCTTGCTTGAGCCCATACAAACTACGCTTCAGCCCACAAAAGAGATGTTCCTGCCCCTTTTTCACAAAACCTTCAAGCTGATGCATATACAACTCCTCATTTATGTCTCCATGTAAAAATGTTGTCTTAACATCTAATTGTTCCAATTCAAGATCCCAAATGGCTGCTAATCCCAATACTGTTCGGATGGATGTCATCTTCACAACTAGAGAGAATATTTCAGTGAAATCAATCCCCTATTTCTGAGCATGCCCTTTTACTACCAATCAAGCTTTGAACCATTTGTGACCTCCTCCTTCGTCTTTCAATTTACAGACCCACTTGTTCTTGAGTGGTTTTCAATTTGGTGGAAGAGAAACCAAATCCCAGGTGTCGTTTGCTTCAAGCGAACTCATTTCATCTATCATAGCAACAAACCAATTGTTTTTTTCATTGCTTATACATACCTCTTTAAAGTTTGTAGGTTCAATTTTCTTAAAAATTAATAGCTCTGGCTCTGCCTCTTCAGCAAATAATAGTTAATAATCAGAGAATTTTGAAGGAACTTTCCTTTGTCGTGAGGATCTTCTCAATTCAGGATGATCTAGTTCACGAGAATGAATTCTCTGCAATTGATTATCATTATTTTCTCCAAGTGAAGGATTTGTTCTATTGGTATTTGATTCGGTGAGTAATTCATGAGGACTACCCTTGGAAATGGGAAAGGAGCATGTCCTCTGTATACCCAAATTATTATGGCATGGTTGTCCTATTAACACTCCTTCTTGATGAACATTATCTCTTCTAAGAGATGTGCTTGTTATATCCTCTGTGATATATCCACGTTGATCACCAAAGGTGGATTGATGCAAATGCTTGCACTGAGACTGGTCTATGGTATCATGCATATGACTGTTAAGTGGATTGGCATGGGTTCTCAGTGATGTCTCAGCATGAAGAGGAGCAGTTTGGGAGTGAGGAGCTATAATCAAATGGAGAGGAGCAATTAGCAGGTGTGGATCTGCAAAACCATGTAGAGGATGTTGAATATCGGGAGGTGTTCCAAACCTACCATGACTTTCAAGCCTTTCATGAGCTGCAATATACCTATCATGACTGGTTTGTGCCCCACCATGAGCTGTTTGTTCCCTGTTTGTCCCATGTTTGTTCCCTACACTAACCTCCCTGGCATATTCAAGCGGATCCCTGTCATGAAGAGAAGCTTTTTGTGGGTGAGGCTCTGCGGAGGTGTCCACCTCATCCATGTGACACTGAGTAAGAGAAGGGTGTGGGCAACATGCTCTGTTATTAATATCAGTGCCTATTCCTCTATCAAGAGTGTCATGAGAGCTGGGGTGGGTAATATGGTGAGTAAATTCACCAAATTTAGTTGATTCAACCGTGCAGTGTCTAGACCTGTTGTAACTATCTTCTCTACTGGCAAAAGCAAAATCGTATGGAGCTTGGTCTTTGCCATGAGTGACTCCATAGTTTCCATGAGTTGCCTATAGATTATCTCCCTATGGTGACTGCAGATTGTTGTGTAAATTTTCTTCATAACTGTCATGGAGAGGGGAAGGGAAGAGCATAGCCTCTCCCCTATTTTCAAAAGAACTTTGACTGTCATCAATCAAATCTCTCCGTTCTCTATCAAATAGATGTGGGTAATCATCCTCACTTGATGAGGATTGAGAAGGAGGAATTAGAATAGAAGTTGGAGTTGCCTGAAGGGAATTTCTTCCCTGATGAGTAGAAGCAATACCATTTGAAGGTATTTTGAAAAAAATGTAATCATTTTCAGACTTATCAATGTCTGGGGGAGGTAGAAAATTTTGCTCATTAAAAATGACATCACGACTGCGAATGATTCACTCTTCAGCCAGATCCCAAACTCTATAACCAAACTGATCTTCACCATAGCCAATGAATATGCCCTTTTGTGATTTGAAATCTAGTTTTGTCCTTCGTTCTTTTGGAACATGTACATGAGCTTCGCACCCAAAAACTTTGATGTGTGAGTACAAAATCTTTTTTCCCAGCCATTCCTCTTCTGGAATGCCAAACTCTAGATGAGATGAAAGAGTCCTATTGATTAAATAGACTGTTGTATTACAGGCTTCCATCCAAAATATTTTACCCAAACTGACATTGGAAAGCATACACCATGCTTTCTCAAGAATGGTTCTATTTAACCGTTCTACTGCCCCATTTTCTTGAGGTGAATAAGGAACAACCTTAATTCATCTTATACCATGATCTGCACAAAAGTTATCAAACTCCAACGAATAGAATTCACCTCCATTATCCATTTTTAAACACTTAATTTTATGACCACTCTAATTTTCCACAAGAGCTTAAAAAATTTTGAATTTAGAGAATACTTCTGATTTTCTAGAAAGCATATAAACCCATACCTTTCGGGTGCTATTATCAAGAAAGGTAACAAAATACTGTGCGCCTCCATAAGAGGTTACCTCCATAGGTCCGAAGACATCTGAATGCACTAACTCCAAAGGTGTAGTCCTTTTATCATGTCCATCCTTCAAGAAACTGACCCGCTTTTGTTTTCCATGAAGACAATGCTCACAAAATCCCAAATTTGCAGATTTGAGACACAATAGTTGATCACGATTCAGCATTACCTCAAGGCCTTTCTTCCTCATATGGCCTAGCCTTTGATGCCAAAGCGCAACATCACTGTCCACAAGTGTCAAAGCAGCTCCCACCTTATCAATGGGTTTCAAAATATAAAGACTACCGGTTTTGTCTCTAGCAATAGCCAATGAACATTTGACTAATTTCCATGTATCCGTAAGTTTAGTTTTGAATCCTTGGGTGTATAATTGACTGACAAAAATTAGATTCCTCTTTAATTGAGGAACATGTCTAACATCTTTGAGAAGTAATTTTGCTTCTCCTTCAAGATGCAAGACAACATCTCCTTTCCCAACAATTTTACATGCTTTGTTATCACCCAAATATACCTCTCTGAATTCACCTTCTTGGTAATTTGTGAATGCATCAATGAGAGAGGAAGCATAAAAGGAAGCTCCTGAATCAATTACCCACGAATCAGCTTTTGTATCACTTGTTGACAAAATTAGGATACCCGGATCCTTTTCACAAACTGTGTTTGCTTGACTATCCAATACTTGTTCTTGTGTCTTTTTGAATTTTCTGCAATCCTTCTTAACATGCCCAACCTTCCCACAAAACCAACAACCATTTTGTCTCGCTCTTGACTTCGAACTTCTTGCAGATTGGGACCTCCGATTGTTGTTAAATCTGCCTCTATATTGGCTTCTTCCTCTATTTTCGGTGCTCACCTTTGAGAGAGTATTACCAGAAGAGGACTTATCATTCTTTCTCCTCAAATATTCAGAGAGTAGGGTGGCTGAAACGTCATCAAAAGCCAACTTCTTGGTAGTTGATGCTAAAGTGCTTATGGCTATCACAAGTCCATCCCAGCTATTAGGAAGAGAACATAGCAATAGAATAGCCTTATTCTCATCATCTTGTGTCATGCCAACTGAATTTGCTTGGCTGATCAAGGTGTTGAATTCGTTGAGGTGATTTGTCATGACTTCACCTTCTGATGCAGGAGCATCCTGGGTGTAAGAGCAATCTTGCATCATCCAAAAATATTTATATTTTTATTTTCAATAAGGGTTATTTTGTGCAGAGCTGCTATTTATGGAAAGTTACTATTTTTGGTAATTTTCGTACGTGCTCAGAATGATCTGATTTCTTTTTTGGAGGTTCATTTTGGTCATATAAGTCTGCCAGTAAAGTTTCATTGCCAGATCAAGTGTATATTGGAAGATATTGAAGATTTTCGGTATTGGCAGAAGGGTACAGAAACTTTGAACTCAGTTTTGAAGGCTTTAGAGGCCCCGGATGAGGTCAAAAATTTGGGTGACAGGCGCTTGCACCAGTCAAGCCTGTAGAGCACTTCGTGGCGTTTCTGAAATGGGGTTATAATAGTCAATCGGGTCAACTGGTGATGACTTGTGATCTTCGGAAGTCGGGTCACCTGAAATGGCGGAAAATAATTTTCCTTCAAAATTTCTGTTCGGGTTTCAAAAGTTATTTTGAGCCGACTTTGATGTAATAAATTGAAAAATAAAATAATTCTAAGTTTGGTCGGCCCTTAGGGCTAAATTTCTGGAACCTTCTCGGGCGGTGAAAAATTGCCTATATAAGGAAGGCTGTATTATTGTCTTAGGCAGTTCAGAATAGTTCTGGGTAGTAGATCTGGGTATTGATTTGAGGCTTTGTCCTACAGAATATTGTAAGGAATGCCCATGTGGCTTTGCATATTGTAATTCTGAAAGTTTGTAATTCCACATTTGTGGAGATAATAAGAAGCCAATTTTCTGTTCTTGCATATTACTGTTGTTGTTTCTCTATTTCTGTTATGTGTTTGTGGTATTAAGGGGAGCACCCTTCATCAAGTGGTATCAGAGTAGGAGTTCTTGAGTGTGTAAACAGATCGCTGACTGTGAGGCAGTTTGCACCAGGACCGTGGCTAGGGTTTCAGCGCGCATCGCGAAAATGCCTCCACGACGAGAACGTGGCGGAAGAGTTGGTGCTGTGACACCTGAGGTTAGAGAGCTGCAGAGACAAGTGCGAGCATTGCAAGAAGAGATTCATAGAGGAATGAATCTCAATGTCAGAGACGAAAGCGAGGATGAAGCCGAAGAAGAATATCAAGAAGGAGAAGTCGAAATTGTGAACCAGGAGGAAGAAAGACTTTTTCGGGCCATTTCCAAGATTGGGAAAAGACCTAAGATTGAGGTTCCTACATTTTCTGGAAATCTTAACCCAGAGGAATTGATTGACTGGATCAATGAATGTGAGGAATATTTTGAGTACGAAGATGTTGACGATCCTGATAGGGTCAAATTTGCGAAGGCCAGATTGAAAGGTCATGCGAAGATCTGGTGGCAAGAAATTCAATTAGAGCGAAATAGAAGAGGGAAAGATAAAATCACAAGATGGGATCGGATGGTGGATAAATTGAAGCGACAGTTCATTCCTGTTGATTATGAGCTTGACCTACTGAAGAAAATGCAAAGTTTGAAGCAAGCAGGAAGATCTGTTCAGGAGTATACAGAGGAGTTCTATCGACTTCTCATCAGAACAGGCCATGCAGAAGCTGATAAAGAGAAAGTTGCCCGATACCTCAATGGGTTAAGGCCAAGCATTCAGGAGGAGCTGAATCTGGTTCGAATGAACAGTATTGAAGAGGCATACCAGTTTGCCCTAAAAGTAGAGGAAAAGCTGAACAAGAAGTTTGAGAGCAGACAAAACGGAAGAGGTCACGGTGGACGATCTGGTGGACGGTTATATGGTGGCCGAAATGAAGATCCGAAAAAGAAGGATGAGGCCAGTAGCAGTCAGAATCAGTGAGGAAATAATTCCAATCGCTTCCAGGATCAGAATAATAGAGATCAGAGAGGAAGAGGAAGAGGACAAGGATCTGGAAGAGGTGGCTTCCGTGGAACATGTTTTCACTGTGGAGAAGAAGGTCATAGGGCATTTGAATGTCCTCAGCGCCAAGGTAGAACAGATAGGAGAAATGAAGGCCAGGCCAGAGTTGCACATGTAGATGAAGATGCCAGATCATCAAATTCTGAAAATGCTGAAAGAGGAGAAACGTTGATTAACAGAAGAGTCCTGTTGAGTGGTGAGAATGAACCTGAGCAAAGAAGGAGCCTGTTTCACACCAGGTGCAAGTGTGAAGGTAAATGTTGTGATGTGATTATTGATAGTGGAAGCACTGACAATTTGGTGTCAGAAGAGATGGTGACAAAGTTGAAGCTCAAGAGACAGAAACACCCACATCCATATCGGATTGCCTGGGTACAGGATGACCACAAGGTCATGGTCAATGAACAATGCCTAGTGAAGTTCAAGATCGGTGGGTACCAAGACGAGGTACTATGTGATATCATCTCTATGGATGCATGTCATATGCTATTGGGTAGACTGTGGCAGTTTGACAGATGTGCTGTACACGATGGTCGTGCGAATACCTATTCCCTGACAAAGGATGGAGTGCGACATAAGCTAAAGCCATTGAAGGAGACCGAAGAAAAGGTATGTGGTAATGCAAGAATAACATTTGTTGATGGAAGGAAATTCCTAGATGGTATGAGGCATGAGCATGTATGTTTTGCTTTAATTCCAAAAGCTGGTAAAGAGGAAGTAGAAGATGTTCCTGTAGAAGTTGCAGATTTGTTGAATGAGTTTCAGGATATTATATCCGATAACGTGCCTGATGGATTACCACCAGTCAGGAAGATCAGTCATCAGATGGACTTGATCCCAGGAGCGAGTTTGCCGAATAAGGCAGCACACAGAATGACACCTGCAGAAAGTGAGGAGTTGAACAGACAAGTACATGAACTGTTACAGAAAGGATTGATCCGGGAGAGTCTGAGTCCCTGTGCTGTACCAGCGGTATTAGCACCAAAGAAGAATGGAGAATGGAGGATGTGTACAGATTCTAGGGCAATAAACAAGATCACAATCAAGTACAAGTTTCCATTGCCACGAATGGATGATATTATGGACTGTTTGAGTGGAGCTGTGTATTTCTCAAAGATAGATCTGAAGAGTGGATATCATCAGATTCGGATCAGAGAAGGAGATGAATGGAAGACTGCCTTCAAAACAAAGGAAGGACTATATGAGTGGTTAGTCATGTCTTTTGAGCTAACCAATGCACCGAGCACTTTCATACGGCTTATGAACGAGGTTCTGAAAGAATTTCTGGGTAAGTTTGTCATTGTTTACCTAGATGATATTTTGATCTTTAGTAAGACATTGGAGGAGCATATGATGCATATTCGTATGGTATTTGAGAAGTTGAGAGAAGAGAAATTGTTGATTAATTTGAAGAAGTGCAGTTTTGTGAAGAAAGAGTTAGTGTATTTGGGATTTGTAGTTTCAGCAGAAGGTCTGAAAATGGACCCAGAGAAGGTACAGGCTATTCTTGAATGGCCTACTCCAAGGAATGCTACTGAGGTAAGATCTTTTCATGGTCTATCTAGCTTTTACAGAAAGTTTATCAGAAATTTTAGCAGTATTTGTGGACCCTTGACTGAAACAATGAGAGGGGATAGAAAAGAGTTTAAGTGGACTAATGGGGCAGAAAAAAGTTTTCAATTATTGAAACAAAAAGTTATTGAACAACCTGTTTTAGCACTTCCAGATTTTAATAAGGTGTTTCAAGTAGATTGTGATGCTAGTGGTACTGCAATAGGAGCTGTTATGAGCCAAGAAGGTAAACCTGTTGCGTATTTCAGTGAGAAGTTAAATGATGCCAAGAGGAAATATTCTGTTTATGATCAGGAATTTTATGCTATAGTTCAGGCATTAAAGAAGTGGAGACATTATCTGCTTCCTAAGGAGTTTGTTTTGTATACTGATCATCAAGCTTTGCAATATTTGAATAGTCAAGGAAAGTTGAATCAGAGGAATTTGAAATGGGTTGAGTTTTTGCAGAGTTATACATTTCTTTTGAAACACAGGAGTGGAAAGTCTAATAGGGTTGCAGATGCTCTTAGCAGAAGGCAACTATTGCTGACAGAAATGCAAATTGAAGTGGTTGGGTTCAAGGAACTCAAGAATTTGTATCCAGAGGATCCTGATTTTGGTGAAGCTTGGAAAGCTTGTACAGAACCTGTTACTCTAGACACGACGAAATGGTTGGATTTCATCATCCAGGACGATATGCTATTCAAAGGGAGTCAATTGTGCATTCCACGAAGTTCTATGAGGGAGAATCTCATCAAGGAGAAGCATAGCGGAGGATTGGCTGGACATTTTGGTCGTGACAAAACCCTTTTTCTGGTTAGTGAGAATTACTATTGGCCACAGTTGCAGCGAGATGTGAAGAAGTTTGTACAGAGTTGCAGAGTATGTCAGATGGTGAAAGGAGTGAAGTAGAATACAGGGTTGTATCAGCCATTACCCATACCAGAGAAGCCTTGGGAGGATATCAGCATGGAATTTATTCTTGGTTTACCAAGGACTCAGCGGGGACATGATTCAATTTTTGTAGTGGTTGACAGATTTTCAAAGATGGCACATTTCATTCCCTGCAAGAAGACTAATGATGCTGTTCATGTAGCAGAATTATTTTTCAGAGAAGTAGTGAGACTTCATGGTTTGCCAAAAACCATAGTTTCAGATCGGGACACTAAGTTTGTTGGATATTTCTGGCGAACATTATGGAAGAAGTTGAAGACAGATTTGAAGTTCAGTTCATCACATCACCCACAGACTGATGGACAGACAGAGGTGGTGAATAGGAGTTTGGGAAATCTGCTGAGATGTTTGGTTGGGGATAAGCCAATAGGATGGGATTTGATTTTACCACAGACAGAATTTGCATACAATAATTCTGTCAACAGGAGCACTGGTAAATCACCATTCCAGATTATATATGGAAGTAGTCCAAGAAATGCATCTGAGTTGAGAAAGATAGATAAAGGAGAAATAAGTAGTGCTGAGGCTGAGGATTTTGCAGAACATTTGAAGAACATCCATGGGGAGGTGAGGAAGCATATTACCAAGATGAACGCACAGTATAAGGCTAAGGTAGATGAGAAAAGGAGGTATAAGGAATTTCAGGTTGGTGATGAAGTCATGGTTCATTTGCGGAAGGAGCGGTTTCCAGTTGGTACATATAACAAGTTGAAAATGAAGAAGTTTGGACCATGTAAGATATTGAAGAAGCATGATTCAGGAAATGCATATGAGGTAGAATTTCCTAGTGAGCTGAATATTTCACCAGTGTTTAACATTTCAGATCTGACAGAGTATCATGAAGGAGGTGTTGAAGATGAGATCACAGCAGCACAGTGGAGTATTCCAGCAACTAGTTCAGACACTAAGGAGATTGAAGATATACTGGATAGTCGTGTTGGCAGAAGCACAAGGAACATGACATATGAAGAATATCTGGTCAAGTGGAAAGGACGGCCTGTTGAAGATTCATCATGGCTAACAAAGGAGGAGGTTAACCGTTTTGGTTTTCCTCTACACACCTGAGTTGTGACAGGGTCACTTCTCAAATTACCCCGGGTGTCTGATGCAGGAGCATCGTGGGTGTAAGAGCAATCTTGCATCATCCAAAAATATTTATGTTTTTATTTTCAATAAGGGTTATTTTGTGCAGAGCTGCTATTTATGGAAAGTTACTATTTTTGGTAATTTTCGTACGTGCTCAGAATGATCTGATTTCTTTTTTGGAGGTTCATTTTGGTCATATAAGTCTGCCAGTAAAGTTTCATTGCCAGATCAAGTGTATATTGGAAGATATTGAAGATTTTCGGTATTGGCAGCAGGGTACAGAAACTTTGAACTCAGTTTTGAAGGCTTTAGAGGCCCCGGATGAGGTTAAAAATTTGGGTGACAGGCGCTTGCGCCGGTCAAGCCTGTAGAGTGCTTCGTGGCATTTCCGAAATGGGGTTATAATAGTCAATCGAGTCAACTGGTGATGACTTGTGATCTTCGGAAGTCGGGTCACCTGAAATGGCGGAAAATAATTTTCCTTCAAAATTTCTGTTCGGGTTTCAAAAGTTATTTTGAGCCGACTTTGATGTAATAAATTGAAAAATAAAATAATTCTAAGTTTGGTCGGCCCTTAGGGCTAAATTTCTGGAACCTTCTCGGGCGGTGAAAAATTGCCTATATAAGGAAGGCTGTATTATTGTCTTAGGCAGTTCAGAATAGTTCTGGGTAGTAGATCTGGGTATTGATTTGAGGCTTTGTCCTACAGAATATTGTAAGGAATGCCCATGTGGCTTTGCATATTGTAATTCTGAAAGTTTGTAATTCCACATTTGTGGAGATAATAAGAAGCCAATTTTCTGTTCTTGCATATTACTGTTGTTGTTTCTCTATTTCTGTTATGTGTTTGTGGTATTAAGGGGAGCACCCTTCATCAAGTGGTATCAGAGTAGGAGTTCTTGAGTGTGTAAACAGATCGCTGACTGTGAGGCAGTTTGCACCAGGACCGTGGCTAGGGTTTCAGCGCGCATCGCGAAAATGCCTCCATGACGAGAACGTGGCGGAAGAGTTGGTGCTGTGACACCTGAGGTTAGAGAGCTGCAGAGACAAGTGTGAGCATTGCAAGAAGAGATTCGCAGAGGAATGAATCTCAATGTCAGAGACGAAAGCGAGGATGAAGCCGAAGAAGAATATCAAGAAGGAGAAGTCAAAATTGTGAACCAGGAGGAAGAAAGACTTTTTCGGGCCATTTCCAAGATTGGGAAAAGACCTAAGATTGAGGTTCCTACATTTTCTAGAAATCTTAACCCAGAGGAATTGATTGACTGGATCAATGAATGTGAGGAATATTTTGAGTACGAAGATGTTGACGATTCTGATAGGGTCAAATTTGCGAAGGCCAGATTGAAAGGTCATGCGAAGATCTGGTGGCAAGAAATTCAATTAGAGCGAAATAGAAGAGGGAAAGATAAAATCACAAGATGGGATCGGATGGTGGATAAATTGAAGCGACAGTTCATTCCTGTTGATTATGAGCTTGACCTACTGAAGAAAATGCAAAGTTTGAAGCAAGCAGGAAGATCTGTTCAGGAGTATACAGAGGAGTTCTATCGACTTCTCATCAGAACAGGCCATGCAGAAGCTGATAAAGAGAAAGTTGCCCGATACCTCAATGGGTTAAGGCCAAGCATTCAGGAGGAGCTGAATCTGGTTCGAATGAACAGTATTGAAGAGGCATACCAGTTTGCCCTAAAAGTAGAGGAAAAGCTGAACAAGAAGTTTGAGAGCAGACAAAACGGAAGAGGTCGCGATGGACGATCTGGTGGACGGTCATATGGTGGCCGAAATGAAGATCTGAAAAAGAAGGATGAGGCCAGTAGCAGTCAGAATCAGGGAGGAAATAATTCCAATCGCTTCCAAGATCAGAATAATAGAGATCAGAGAGGAAGAGGAAGAGGACAAGGATCTGGAAGAGGTGGCTTCCGTGGAACATGTTTTCACTGTGGAGAAGAAGGTCATAGGGCATTTGAATGTCCTCAGCGCCAAGGTAGAACAGACAGGAGAAATGAAGGCCAGGCCAGAGTTGCACATGTAGATGAAGATGCCAGATCATCAAATTCTGAAGATGCTGAAAGAGGAGAAACATTGATTAAGAGAAGAGTCCTGTTGAGTGGTGAGAATGAACCTGAGCAAAGAAGGAGCCTGTTTCACACCAGGTGCAAGTGTGAAGGTAAATGTTGTGATGTGATTATTGATAGTGGAAGCACTGACAATTTGGTGTCAGAAGAGATGGTGACAAAGTTGAAGCTCAAGAGACAGAAACACCCACATCCATATCGGATTGCCTGGGTACAAGATGACCACAAGGTCATGGTCAATGAACAATGCCTAGTGAAGTTCAAGATCGGTGGGTACCAAGACGAGGTACTATGTGATATCATCTCTATGGATGCATGTCATATGTTATTGGGTAGACCGTGGTAGTTTGACAGATGTGCTGTACACGATGGTCGTGCGAATACCTATTCCCTGACAAAGGATGGAGTGCGACATAAGCTAAAGCCATTGAAGGAGACCGAAGAAAAGGTATGTGGTAATGCAAGAATAACATTTGTTGATGGAAGGAAATTCCTAGATGGTATGAGGCATGAGCATGTATGTTTTGCTTTAATTCCAAAAGCTGGTAAAGAGGAAGTAGAAGATGTTCCTGTAGAAGTTGCAGATTTGTTGAATGAGTTTCAGGATATTATATCCGATAACGTGCCTGATGGATTACCACCAGTCAGGAAGATCAGTCATCAGATGGACTTGATCCCAGGAGCGAGTTTGCCGAATAAGGCAGCACACAGAATGACACCTGCAGAAAGTGAGGAGTTGAACAGACAAGTACATGAACTGTTACAGAAATGATTGATCCGGGAGAGTCTGAGTCCCTGTGCTGTACCAGCGGTATTAGCACCAAAGAAGAATGGAGAATGGAGGATGTGTACAGATTCTAGGGCAATAAATAAGATCACAATCAAGTACAAGTTTCCATTGCCACGAATGGATGATATTATAGACTGTTTGAGTGGAGCTGTGTATTTCTCAAAGATAGATCTGAAGAGTGGATATCATCAGATTCGGATCAGAGAAGGAGATGAATGGAAGACTGCCTTCAAAACAAAGGAAGGACTATATGAGTGGTTAGTCATGCCTTTTGGGCTAACCAATGCACCGAGCACTTTCATGCCGCTTATGAACGAGGTTCTGAAAGAATTTCTGGGTAAGTTTGTCATTGTTTACCTAGATAATATTTTGATCTTTAGTAAGACATTGGAGGAGCATATGATGCATATTCGTATGGTATTTGAGAAGTTGAGAGAAGAGAAATTGTTGATTAATTTGAAGAAGTGCAGTTTTGTGAAGAAAGAGTTAGTGTATTTGGGATTTGTAGTTTCAGCAGAAGGTCTGAAAATGGACCCAGAGAAGGTACAGGCTATTCTTGAATGGCCTACTCCAAGGAATGCTACTGAGGTAAGATCTTTTCATGGTCTATCTAGCTTTTACAGAAAGTTTATCAGAAATTTTAGCAGTATTTGTGGACCCTTGACTGAAACAATGAGAGGGGATAGAAAAGAGTTTAAGTGGACTAATGGGGCAGAAAAAAGTTTTCAATTATTGAAACAAAAAGTTACTGAACAACCTGTTTTAGCACTTCCAGATTTTAATAAGGTGTTTCAAGTAGATTGTGATGCTAGTGGTACTGCAATAGGAGCTGTTATGAGCCAAGAAGGTAAACCTGTTGCGTATTTCAGTGAGAAGTTAAATGATGCCAAGAGGAAATATTCTGTTTATGATCAGGAATTTTATGCTATAGTTCAGGCATTAAAGAAGTGGAGACATTATCTGCTTCCTAAGGAGTTTGTTTTGTATACTGATCATCAAGCTTTGCAATATTTGAATAGTCAAGGAAAGTTGAATCAGAGGCATTTGAAATGGGTTGAGTTTTTGCAGAGTTATACATTTCTTTTGAAACACAGGAGTGGAAAGTCTAATAGGGTTGCAGATGCTCTTAGCAGAAGGCAACTATTGCTGACAGAAATGCAAATTGAAGTGGTTGGGTTCAAGGAACTCAAGAATTTGTATCCAGAGGATCCTGATTTTGGTGAAGCTTGGAAAGCTTGTACAGAACCTGTTACTCTAGACACGATGAAATGGCTGGATTTCATCATCCAGGAGGATATGCTATTCAAAGGGAGTCAATTGTACATTCCACGAAGTTCTATGAGGGAGAATCTCATCAAGGAGAAGCATAGCGGAGGATTGGCTGGACATTTTGGTCGTGACAAAACCCTTTCTTTGGTTAGTGAGAATTACTATTGGCCACAGTTGCAGCAAGATGTGAAGAAGTTTGTACAGAGTTGCAGAGTATGTCAGATGGTGAAAGGAGTGAAGCAGAATACAGGGTTGTATCAGCCATTACCCATACCAGAGAAGCCTTGGGAGGATATCAGCATGGAATTTATTCTTGGTTTACCAAGGACTCAGCGGGGACATGATTCAATTTTTGTAGTGGTTGACAGATTTTCAAAGATGGCACATTTCATTCCCTGCAAGAAGACTAATGATGCTGTTCATGTAGCAGAATTATTTTTCAGAGAAGTAGTGAGACTTCATGGTTTGCCAAAGACCATAGTTTCAGATCGGGACACTAAGTTTGTTGGATATTTCTGGCGAACATTGTGGAAGAAGTTGAAGACAGATTTGAAGTTCAGTTCATCACATCACCCACAGACTGATGGACAGACAGAGGTGGTGAATAGGAGTTTGGGAAATCTGCTGAGATGTTTGGTTGGGGATAAGCCAACAGGATGGGATTTGATTTTACCACAGGCAGAATTTGCATACAATAATTCTGTCAACAGGAGCACTGGTAAATCACCATTCCAGATTATATATGGAAGTAGTCCAAGAAATGCATCTGAGTTGAGAAAGATAGATAAAGGAGAAATAAGTAGTGCTGAGGCTGAGGATTTTGCAGAACATTTGAAGAACATCCATGGGGAGGTGAGGAAGCATATTACCAAGATGAACGCACAGTATAAGGCTAAGGTAGACGAGAAAAGGAGGTATAAGGAATTTCAGGTTGGTGATGAAGTCATGGTTCATTTGCGGAAGGAGCGGTTTCCAGTTGGTACATATAACAAGTTGAAAATGAAGAAGTTTGGACCATGTAAGATATTGAAGAAGCATGATTCAGGAAATGCATATGAGGTAGAATTGCCTAGTGAGCTGAATATTTCACCAGTGTTTAACATTTCAGATCTGACAGAGTATCATGAAGGAGGTGTTGAAGATGAGATCACAGCAGCACAGTGGAGTATTCCAGCAACTAGTTCAGACACTAAGGAGATTGAAGATATACTGGATAGTCGTGTTGGCAGAAGCACAAGGAACAGGACATATGAAGAATATCTGGTCAAGTGGAAAGGACGGCCTGTTGAAGATTCATCATGGCTAACAAAGGAGGAGGTTAACCGTTTTGGTTTTCCTCTACACACCTGAGTTGTGGCAGGGTCACTTCTCAAATTACCCCGGGTGTCTGATGCAGGAGCATCGTGGGTGTAAGAGCAATCTTGCATCATCCAAAAATATTTATGTTTTTATTTTCAATAAGGGTTATTTTGTGCAGAGCTGCTATTTATGGAAAGTTACTATTTTTGGTAATTTTCGTACGTGCTCAGAATGATCTGATTTCTTTTTTGGAGGTTCATTTTGGTCATATAAGTCTGCCAGTAAAGTTTCATTGCCAGATCAAGTGTATATTGGAAGATATTGAAGATTTTCGGTATTGGCAGAAGGGTACAGAAACTTTGAACTCAGTTTTGAAGGCTTTAGAGGCCCCGGATGAGGTCGAAAATTTGGGTGACGGGCGCTTGCGCCGGTCAAGCCTGTAGAGCGCTTCGTGGCGTTTCTGAAATGGGGTTATAATAGTCAATCGGGTCAACTGGTGATGACTTGTGATCTTCGGAAGTCGGGTCACCTGAAATGGCGGAAAATAATTTTCCTTCAAAATTTCTGTTCGGGTTTCAAAAGTTATTTTGAGCCGACTTTGATGTAATAAATTGAAAAATAAAATAATTCTAAGTTTGGTCGGCCCTTAGGGCTAAATTTCTGGAACCTTCTCGGGCGGTGAAAAATTGCCTATATAAGGAAGGCTGTATTATTGTCTTAGGCAGTTCAGAATAGTTCTGGGTAGTAGATCTGGGTATTGATTTGAGGCTTTGTCCTACAGAATATTGTAAGGAATGCCCATGTGGCTTTGCATATTGTAATTCTGAAAGTTTGTAATTCCACATTTGTGGAGATAATAAGAAGCCAATTTTCTGTTCTTGCATATTACTGTTGTTGTTTCTCTATTTCTGTTATGTGTTTGTGGTATTAAGGGGAGCACCCTTCATCAAGTGGTATCAGAGTAGGAGTTCTTGAGTGTGTAAACAGATCGCTGACTGTGAGGCAGTTTGCACCAGGACCGTGGCTAGGGTTTCAGCGCGCATCGCGAAAATGCCTCCACGACGAGAACGTGGCGGAAGAGTTGGTGCTGTGACACCTGAGGTTAGAGAGCTGCAGAGACAAGTGCGATCATTGCAAGAAGAGATTCATAGAGGAATGAATCTCAATGTCAGAGACGAAAGCGAGGATGAAGCCGAAGAAGAATATCAAGAAGGAGAAGTCGAAATTGTGAACCAGGAGGAAGAAAGACTTTTTCGGGCCATTTCCAAGATTGGGAAAAGACCTAAGATTGAGGTTCCTACATTTTCTGGAAATCTTAACCCAGAGGAATTGATTGACTGGATCAATGAATGTGAGGAATATTTTGAGTACGAAGATGTTGACGATCCTGATAGGGTCAAATTTGCGAAGGCCAGATTGAAAGGTCATGCGAAGATCTGGTGGCAAGAAATTCAATTAGAGCGAAATAGAAGAGGGAAAGATAAAATCACAAGATGGGATCGGATGGTGGATAAATTGAAGCGACAGTTCATTCCTGTTGATTATGAGCTTGACCTACTGAAGAAAATGCAAAGTTTGAAGCAAGCAGGAAGATCTGTTCAGGAGTATACAGAGGAGTTCTATCGACTTCTCATCAGAACAGGCCATGCAGAAGCTGATAAAGAGAAAGTTGCCCGATACCTCAATGGGTTAAGGCCAAGCATTCAGGAGGAGCTGAATCTGGTTCGAATGAACAGTATTGAAGAGGCATACCAGTTTGCCCTAAAAGTAGAGGAAAAGCTGAACAAGAAGTTTGAGAGCAGACAAAACGGAAGAGGTCACGGTGGACGATCTGGTGGACGGTTATATGGTGGCCGAAATGAAGATCCGAAAAAGAAGGATGAGGCCAGTAGCAGTCAGAATCAGTGAGGAAATAATTCCAATCGCTTCCAGGATCAGAATAATAGAGATCAGAGAGGAAGAGGAAGAGGACAAGGATCTGGAAGAGGTGGCTTCCGTGGAACATGTTTTCACTGTGGAGAAGAAGGTCATAGGGCATTTGAATGTCCTCAGCGCCAAGGTAGAACAGATAGGAGAAATGAAGGCCAGGCCAGAGTTGCACATGTAGATGAAGATGCCAGATCATCAAATTCTGAAAATGCTGAAAGAGGAGAAACGTTGATTAACAGAAGAGTCCTGTTGAGTGGTGAGAATGAACCTGAGCAAAGAAGGAGCCTGTTTCACACCAGGTGCAAGTGTGAAGGTAAATGTTGTGATGTGATTATTGATAGTGGAAGCACTGACAATTTGGTGTCAGAAGAGATGGTGACAAAGTTGAAGCTCAAGAGACAGAAACACCCACATCCATATCGGATTGCCTGGGTACAGGATGACCACAAGGTCATGGTCAATGAACAATGCCTAGTGAAGTTCAAGATCGGTGGGTACCAAGACGAGGTACTATGTGATATCATCTCTATGGATGCATGTCATATGCTATTGGGTAGACTGTGGCAGTTTGACAGATGTGCTGTACACGATGGTCGTGCGAATACCTATTCCCTGACAAAGGATGGAGTGCGACATAAGCTAAAGCCATTGAAGGAGACCGAAGAAAAGGTATGTGGTAATGCAAGAATAACATTTGTTGATGGAAGGAAATTCCTAGATGGTATGAGGCATGAGCATGTATGTTTTGCTTTAATTCCAAAAGCTGGTAAAGAGGAAGTAGAAGATGTTCCTGTAGAAGTTGCAGATTTGTTGAATGAGTTTCAGGATATTATATCCGATAACGTGCCTGATGGATTACCACCAGTCAGGAAGATCAGTCATCAGATGGACTTGATCCCAGGAGCGAGTTTGCCGAATAAGGCAGCACACAGAATGACACCTGCAGAAAGTGAGGAGTTGAACAGACAAGTACATGAACTGTTACAGAAAGGATTGATCCGGGAGAGTCTGAGTCCCTGTGCTGTACCAGCGGTATTAGCACCAAAGAAGAATGGAGAATGGAGGATGTGTACAGATTCTAGGGCAATAAACAAGATCACAATCAAGTACAAGTTTCCATTGCCACGAATGGATGATATTATGGACTGTTTGAGTGGAGCTGTGTATTTCTCAAAGATAGATCTGAAGAGTGGATATCATCAGATTCGGATCAGAGAAGGAGATGAATGGAAGACTGCCTTCAAAACAAAGGAAGGACTATATGAGTGGTTAGTCATGTCTTTTGGGCTAACCAATGCACCGAGCACTTTCATACGGCTTATGAACGAGGTTCTGAAAGAATTTCTGGGTAAGTTTGTCATTGTTTACCTAGATGATATTTTGATCTTTAGTAAGACATTGGAGGAGCATATGATGCATATTCGTATGGTATTTGAGAAGTTGAGAGAAGAGAAATTGTTGATTAATTTGAAGAAGTGCAGTTTTGTGAAGAAAGAGTTAGTGTATTTGGGATTTGTAGTTTCAGCAGAAGGTCTGAAAATGGACCCAGAGAAGGTACAGGCTATTCTTGAATGGCCTACTCCAAGGAATGCTACTGAGGTAAGATCTTTTCATGGTCTATCTAGCTTTTACAGAAAGTTTATCAGAAATTTTAGCAGTATTTGTGGACCCTTGACTGAAACAATGAGAGGGGATAGAAAAGAGTTTAAGTGGACTAATGGGGCAGAAAAAAGTTTTCAATTATTGAAACAAAAAGTTATTGAACAACCTGTTTTAGCACTTCCAGATTTTAATAAGGTGTTTCAAGTAGATTGTGATGCTAGTGGTACTGCAATAGGAGCTGTTATGAGCCAAGAAGGTAAACCTGTTGCGTATTTCAGTGAGAAGTTAAATGATGCCAAGAGGAAATATTCTGTTTATGATCAGGAATTTTATGCTATAGTTCAGGCATTAAAGAAGTGGAGACATTATCTGCTTCCTAAGGAGTTTGTTTTGTATACTGATCATCAAGCTTTGCAATATTTGAATAGTCAAGGAAAGTTGAATCAGAGGAATTTGAAATGGGTTGAGTTTTTGCAGAGTTATACATTTCTTTTGAAACACAGGAGTGGAAAGTCTAATAGGGTTGCAGATGCTCTTAGCAGAAGGCAACTATTGCTGACAGAAATGCAAATTGAAGTGGTTGGGTTCAAGGAACTCAAGAATTTGTATCCAGAGGATCCTGATTTTGGTGAAGCTTGGAAAGCTTGTACAGAACCTGTTACTCTAGACACGACGAAATGGTTGGATTTCATCATCCAGGACGATATGCTATTCAAAGGGAGTCAATTGTGCATTCCACGAAGTTCTATGAGGGAGAATCTCATCAAGGAGAAGCATAGCGGAGGATTGGCTGGACATTTTGGTCGTGACAAAACCCTTTTTCTGGTTAGTGAGAATTACTATTGGCCACAGTTGCAGCGAGATGTGAAGAAGTTTGTACAGAGTTGCAGAGTATGTCAGATGGTGAAAGGAGTGAAGTAGAATACAGGGTTGTATCAGCCATTACCCATACCAGAGAAGCCTTGGGAGGATATCAGCATGGAATTTATTCTTGGTTTACCAAGGACTCAGCGGGGACATGATTCAATTTTTGTAGTGGTTGACAGATTTTCAAAGATGGCACATTTCATTCCCTGCAAGAAGACTAATGATGCTGTTCATGTAGCAGAATTATTTTTCAGAGAAGTAGTGAGACTTCATGGTTTGCCAAAAACCATAGTTTCAGATCGGGACACTAAGTTTGTTGGATATTTCTGGCGAACATTATGGAAGAAGTTGAAGACAGATTTGAAGTTCAGTTCATCACATCACCCACAGACTGATGGACAGACAGAGGTGGTGAATAGGAGTTTGGGAAATCTGCTGAGATGTTTGGTTGGGGATAAGCCAATAGGATGGGATTTGATTTTACCACAGACAGAATTTGCATACAATAATTCTGTCAACAGGAGCACTGGTAAATCACCATTCCAGATTATATATGGAAGTAGTCCAAGAAATGCATCTGAGTTGAGAAAGATAGATAAAGGAGAAATAAGTAGTGCTGAGGCTGAGGATTTTGCAGAACATTTGAAGAACATCCATGGGGAGGTGAGGAAGCATATTACCAAGATGAACGCACAGTATAAGGCTAAGGTAGATGAGAAAAGGAGGTATAAGGAATTTCAGGTTGGTGATGAAGTCATGGTTCATTTGCGGAAGGAGCGGTTTCCAGTTGGTACATATAACAAGTTGAAAATGAAGAAGTTTGGACCATGTAAGATATTGAAGAAGCATGATTCAGGAAATGCATATGAGGTAGAATTTCCTAGTGAGCTGAATATTTCACCAGTGTTTAACATTTCAGATCTGACAGAGTATCATGAAGGAGGTGTTGAAGATGAGATCACAGCAGCACAGTGGAGTATTCCAGCAACTAGTTCAGACACTAAGGAGATTGAAGATATACTGGATAGTCGTGTTGGCAGAAGCACAAGGAACATGACATATGAAGAATATCTGGTCAAGTGGAAAGGACGGCCTGTTGAAGATTCATCATGGCTAACAAAGGAGGAGGTTAACCGTTTTGGTTTTCCTCTACACACCTGAGTTGTGACAGGGTCACTTCTCAAATTACCCCGGGTGTCTGATGCAGGAGCATCGTGGGTGTAAGAGCAATCTTGCATCATCCAAAAATATTTATGTTTTTATTTTCAATAAGGGTTATTTTGTGCAGAGCTGCTATTTATGGAAAGTTACTATTTTTGGTAATTTTCGTACGTGCTCAGAATGATCTGATTTCTTTTTTGGAGGTTCATTTTGGTCATATAAGTCTGCCAGTAAAGTTTCATTGCCAGATCAAGTGTATATTGGAAGATATTGAAGATTTTCGGTATTGGCAGCAGGGTACAGAAACTTTGAACTCAGTTTTGAAGGCTTTAGAGGCCCCGGATGAGGTTAAAAATTTGGGTGACAGGCGCTTGCGCCGGTCAAGCCTGTAGAGTGCTTCGTGGCATTTCCGAAATGGGGTTATAATAGTCAATCGAGTCAACTGGTGATGACTTGTGATCTTCGGAAGTCGGGTCACCTGAAATGGCGGAAAATAATTTTCCTTCAAAATTTCTGTTCGGGTTTCAAAAGTTATTTTGAGCCGACTTTGATGTAATAAATTGAAAAATAAAATAATTCTAAGTTTGGTCGGCCCTTAGGGCTAAATTTCTGGAACCTTCTCGGGCGGTGAAAAATTGCCTATATAAGGAAGGCTGTATTATTGTCTTAGGCAGTTCAGAATAGTTCTGGGTAGTAGATCTGGGTATTGATTTGAGGCTTTGTCCTACAGAATATTGTAAGGAATGCCCATGTGGCTTTGCATATTGTAATTCTGAAAGTTTGTAATTCCACATTTGTGGAGATAATAAGAAGCCAATTTTCTGTTCTTGCATATTACTGTTGTTGTTTCTCTATTTCTGTTATGTGTTTGTGGTATTAAGGGGAGCACCCTTCATCAAGTGGTATCAGAGTAGGAGTTCTTGAGTGTGTAAACAGATCGCTGACTGTGAGGCAGTTTGCACCAGGACCGTGGCTAGGGTTTCAGCGCGCATCGCGAAAATGCCTCCATGACGAGAACGTGGCGGAAGAGTTGGTGCTGTGACACCTGAGGTTAGAGAGCTGCAGAGACAAGTGTGAGCATTGCAAGAAGAGATTCGCAGAGGAATGAATCTCAATGTCAGAGACGAAAGCGAGGATGAAGCCGAAGAAGAATATCAAGAAGGAGAAGTCAAAATTGTGAACCAGGAGGAAGAAAGACTTTTTCGGGCCATTTCCAAGATTGGGAAAAGACCTAAGATTGAGGTTCCTACATTTTCTAGAAATCTTAACCCAGAGGAATTGATTGACTGGATCAATGAATGTGAGGAATATTTTGAGTACGAAGATGTTGACGATTCTGATAGGGTCAAATTTGCGAAGGCCAGATTGAAAGGTCATGCGAAGATCTGGTGGCAAGAAATTCAATTAGAGCGAAATAGAAGAGGGAAAGATAAAATCACAAGATGGGATCGGATGGTGGATAAATTGAAGCGACAGTTCATTCCTGTTGATTATGAGCTTGACCTACTGAAGAAAATGCAAAGTTTGAAGCAAGCAGGAAGATCTGTTCAGGAGTATACAGAGGAGTTCTATCGACTTCTCATCAGAACAGGCCATGCAGAAGCTGATAAAGAGAAAGTTGCCCGATACCTCAATGGGTTAAGGCCAAGCATTCAGGAGGAGCTGAATCTGGTTCGAATGAACAGTATTGAAGAGGCATACCAGTTTGCCCTAAAAGTAGAGGAAAAGCTGAACAAGAAGTTTGAGAGCAGACAAAACGGAAGAGGTCGCGATGGACGATCTGGTGGACGGTCATATGGTGGCCGAAATGAAGATCTGAAAAAGAAGGATGAGGCCAGTAGCAGTCAGAATCAGGGAGGAAATAATTCCAATCGCTTCCAAGATCAGAATAATAGAGATCAGAGAGGAAGAGGAAGAGGACAAGGATCTGGAAGAGGTGGCTTCCGTGGAACATGTTTTCACTGTGGAGAAGAAGGTCATAGGGCATTTGAATGTCCTCAGCGCCAAGGTAGAACAGACAGGAGAAATGAAGGCCAGGCCAGAGTTGCACATGTAGATGAAGATGCCAGATCATCAAATTCTGAAGATGCTGAAAGAGGAGAAACATTGATTAAGAGAAGAGTCCTGTTGAGTGGTGAGAATGAACCTGAGCAAAGAAGGAGCCTGTTTCACACCAGGTGCAAGTGTGAAGGTAAATGTTGTGATGTGATTATTGATAGTGGAAGCACTGACAATTTGGTGTCAGAAGAGATGGTGACAAAGTTGAAGCTCAAGAGACAGAAACACCCACATCCATATCGGATTGCCTGGGTACAAGATGACCACAAGGTCATGGTCAATGAACAATGCCTAGTGAAGTTCAAGATCGGTGGGTACCAAGACGAGGTACTATGTGATATCATCTCTATGGATGCATGTCATATGTTATTGGGTAGACCGTGGTAGTTTGACAGATGTGCTGTACACGATGGTCGTGCGAATACCTATTCCCTGACAAAGGATGGAGTGCGACATAAGCTAAAGCCATTGAAGGAGACCGAAGAAAAGGTATGTGGTAATGCAAGAATAACATTTGTTGATGGAAGGAAATTCCTAGATGGTATGAGGCATGAGCATGTATGTTTTGCTTTAATTCCAAAAGCTGGTAAAGAGGAAGTAGAAGATGTTCCTGTAGAAGTTGCAGATTTGTTGAATGAGTTTCAGGATATTATATCCGATAACGTGCCTGATGGATTACCACCAGTCAGGAAGATCAGTCATCAGATGGACTTGATCCCAGGAGCGAGTTTGCCGAATAAGGCAGCACACAGAATGACACCTGCAGAAAGTGAGGAGTTGAACAGACAAGTACATGAACTGTTACAGAAATGATTGATCCGGGAGAGTCTGAGTCCCTGTGCTGTACCAGCGGTATTAGCACCAAAGAAGAATGGAGAATGGAGGATGTGTACAGATTCTAGGGCAATAAATAAGATCACAATCAAGTACAAGTTTCCATTGCCACGAATGGATGATATTATAGACTGTTTGAGTGGAGCTGTGTATTTCTCAAAGATAGATCTGAAGAGTGGATATCATCAGATTCGGATCAGAGAAGGAGATGAATGGAAGACTGCCTTCAAAACAAAGGAAGGACTATATGAGTGGTTAGTCATGCCTTTTGGGCTAACCAATGCACCGAGCACTTTCATGCCGCTTATGAACGAGGTTCTGAAAGAATTTCTGGGTAAGTTTGTCATTGTTTACCTAGATAATATTTTGATCTTTAGTAAGACATTGGAGGAGCATATGATGCATATTCGTATGGTATTTGAGAAGTTGAGAGAAGAGAAATTGTTGATTAATTTGAAGAAGTGCAGTTTTGTGAAGAAAGAGTTAGTGTATTTGGGATTTGTAGTTTCAGCAGAAGGTCTGAAAATGGACCCAGAGAAGGTACAGGCTATTCTTGAATGGCCTACTCCAAGGAATGCTACTGAGGTAAGATCTTTTCATGGTCTATCTAGCTTTTACAGAAAGTTTATCAGAAATTTTAGCAGTATTTGTGGACCCTTGACTGAAACAATGAGAGGGGATAGAAAAGAGTTTAAGTGGACTAATGGGGCAGAAAAAAGTTTTCAATTATTGAAACAAAAAGTTACTGAACAACCTGTTTTAGCACTTCCAGATTTTAATAAGGTGTTTCAAGTAGATTGTGATGCTAGTGGTACTGCAATAGGAGCTGTTATGAGCCAAGAAGGTAAACCTGTTGCGTATTTCAGTGAGAAGTTAAATGATGCCAAGAGGAAATATTCTGTTTATGATCAGGAATTTTATGCTATAGTTCAGGCATTAAAGAAGTGGAGACATTATCTGCTTCCTAAGGAGTTTGTTTTGTATACTGATCATCAAGCTTTGCAATATTTGAATAGTCAAGGAAAGTTGAATCAGAGGCATTTGAAATGGGTTGAGTTTTTGCAGAGTTATACATTTCTTTTGAAACACAGGAGTGGAAAGTCTAATAGGGTTGCAGATGCTCTTAGCAGAAGGCAACTATTGCTGACAGAAATGCAAATTGAAGTGGTTGGGTTCAAGGAACTCAAGAATTTGTATCCAGAGGATCCTGATTTTGGTGAAGCTTGGAAAGCTTGTACAGAACCTGTTACTCTAGACACGATGAAATGGCTGGATTTCATCATCCAGGAGGATATGCTATTCAAAGGGAGTCAATTGTACATTCCACGAAGTTCTATGAGGGAGAATCTCATCAAGGAGAAGCATAGCGGAGGATTGGCTGGACATTTTGGTCGTGACAAAACCCTTTCTTTGGTTAGTGAGAATTACTATTGGCCACAGTTGCAGCAAGATGTGAAGAAGTTTGTACAGAGTTGCAGAGTATGTCAGATGGTGAAAGGAGTGAAGCAGAATACAGGGTTGTATCAGCCATTACCCATACCAGAGAAGCCTTGGGAGGATATCAGCATGGAATTTATTCTTGGTTTACCAAGGACTCAGCGGGGACATGATTCAATTTTTGTAGTGGTTGACAGATTTTCAAAGATGGCACATTTCATTCCCTGCAAGAAGACTAATGATGCTGTTCATGTAGCAGAATTATTTTTCAGAGAAGTAGTGAGACTTCATGGTTTGCCAAAGACCATAGTTTCAGATCGGGACACTAAGTTTGTTGGATATTTCTGGCGAACATTGTGGAAGAAGTTGAAGACAGATTTGAAGTTCAGTTCATCACATCACCCACAGACTGATGGACAGACAGAGGTGGTGAATAGGAGTTTGGGAAATCTGCTGAGATGTTTGGTTGGGGATAAGCCAACAGGATGGGATTTGATTTTACCACAGGCAGAATTTGCATACAATAATTCTGTCAACAGGAGCACTGGTAAATCACCATTCCAGATTATATATGGAAGTAGTCCAAGAAATGCATCTGAGTTGAGAAAGATAGATAAAGGAGAAATAAGTAGTGCTGAGGCTGAGGATTTTGCAGAACATTTGAAGAACATCCATGGGGAGGTGAGGAAGCATATTACCAAGATGAACGCACAGTATAAGGCTAAGGTAGACGAGAAAAGGAGGTATAAGGAATTTCAGGTTGGTGATGAAGTCATGGTTCATTTGCGGAAGGAGCGGTTTCCAGTTGGTACATATAACAAGTTGAAAATGAAGAAGTTTGGACCATGTAAGATATTGAAGAAGCATGATTCAGGAAATGCATATGAGGTAGAATTGCCTAGTGAGCTGAATATTTCACCAGTGTTTAACATTTCAGATCTGACAGAGTATCATGAAGGAGGTGTTGAAGATGAGATCACAGCAGCACAGTGGAGTATTCCAGCAACTAGTTCAGACACTAAGGAGATTGAAGATATACTGGATAGTCGTGTTGGCAGAAGCACAAGGAACAGGACATATGAAGAATATCTGGTCAAGTGGAAAGGACGGCCTGTTGAAGATTCATCATGGCTAACAAAGGAGGAGGTTAACCGTTTTGGTTTTCCTCTACACACCTGAGTTGTGGCAGGGTCACTTCTCAAATTACCCCGGGTGTCTGATGCAGGAGCATCGTGGGTGTAAGAGCAATCTTGCATCATCCAAAAATATTTATGTTTTTATTTTCAATAAGGGTTATTTTGTGCAGAGCTGCTATTTATGGAAAGTTACTATTTTTGGTAATTTTCGTACGTGCTCAGAATGATCTGATTTCTTTTTTGGAGGTTCATTTTGGTCATATAAGTCTGCCAGTAAAGTTTCATTGCCAGATCAAGTGTATATTGGAAGATATTGAAGATTTTCGGTATTGGCAGAAGGGTACAGAAACTTTGAACTCAGTTTTGAAGGCTTTAGAGGCCCCGGATGAGGTCGAAAATTTGGGTGACGGGCGCTTGCGCCGGTCAAGCCTGTAGAGCGCTTCGTGGCGTTTCTGAAATGGGGTTATAATAGTCAATCGGGTCAACTGGTGATGACTTGTGATCTTCGGAAGTCGGGTCACCTGAAATGGCGGAAAATAATTTTCCTTCAAAATTTCTGTTCGGGTTTCAAAAGTTATTTTGAGCCGACTTTGATGTAATAAATTGAAAAATAAAATAATTCTAAGTTTGGTCGGCCCTTAGGGCTAAATTTCTGGAACCTTCTCGGGCGGTGAAAAATTGCCTATATAAGGAAGGCTGTATTATTGTCTTAGGCAGTTCAGAATAGTTCTGGGTAGTAGATCTGGGTATTGATTTGAGGCTTTGTCCTACAGAATATTGTAAGGAATGCCCATGTGGCTTTGCATATTGTAATTCTGAAAGTTTGTAATTCCACATTTGTGGAGATAATAAGAAGCCAATTTTCTGTTCTTGCATATTACTGTTGTTGTTTCTCTATTTCTGTTATGTGTTTGTGGTATTAAGGGGAGCACCCTTCATCACCTTCCCTCATCTTAAGTTTATATAACTTCTTCATGATGAAGACTTTGTTCACAGTAGATACTTGTGCATATGTTGAAGCCAATTTATCTCATACGTCTTTGACTGCATTTTTGTTTAAAACATTATACAACACATTATCGCCTAATGTGAGAAAGATTGTTGACATGGCTTTCTCATCAAGCTTTCTCCAATCTTTATCCAACATGGTTGTGGGTTTCTTTGCTTTTCCTTCAAGTGCTAGCAAAAGCTCTTTGTTGACTAACATAGATTTCATTTGAATCTTCCATATTCTGTAGTTCTTCCTGGGGAATTTCTGAACTCTTACTTTTTCCATAATTCTGAAATTGAAAACTTCAACCAGCGATCAACCTCGCTCTGATACCGATTGTAGATTTAACCAATTCGAATATAAAATAGAAAAATAGAATTAAAGAGCAGAATACACAGAACACGCAATTTATCATGGTTCATCACAATCGTGGCTACGTCCACACTGAGAGTAGAAGAATTATATTAATCTCCAAATCAAAATGTTTACAAATGACAATAAGAGTCTTATTTAAAGGCTCATACTGAGCAGCTGAAAAGACAAGGCACAACAGACAAAAGTCTGTTGGCCTTCCAATCCCAACAATTACAAACATAACTTCTGGTAGAAATTCCCCCTTCTTATACTTTGGCAAATGTCCATAATCTATTTCAAGGCTCACATTTGGCGCTGGCTGCAAGGATTTTGGCAGAGGATGTGGAATTTGGCTTCACCGTTGTCAATTCCATTTCCTTGGCATTTCTAAAGCCCTTTCAACAAATTGATACCGATGTTCCAACATACCACATTTCCTTGAATGAAACAGACTGTCAAACTATTTCACTGGCCTTGACTGTGCTTCCACAGTTGGCATACAACTAAAACTGCAACTACAACATTTGTTTATCATGGCCAAAATAATAGAGAGATGTTAGACAAAGGCAACACAACTTTAGAATTGAGAAAACACATATTTTTATTTATTTTTGGTTCGTGTTGATTGTTTGTGAACCCACGCGTGCTCCTGCAACATTTTATTTGGAATTGTTCTCACTCTTACATATTCTTTTATCAATAAGAACTAATTAAACACAATAGGATATGTTGCTATGTCATAGTATTTAAAGGTATTCGACACATTTTATTGAAATCAGAAAAAGCATTAGCCCTTTCTTATCTTAAAGAATGAAAACATTTACATTTAGCACATTAAAAAGGAAAGTTTATCTATATAGTCATCAGTAGTTACATGGTTAAAGAATGTTGTTTCCAATATTACATACCTGTATTCTAATGTGTTGAACCAAAAGAATATATCCCGTCTTGAAAATGAAAATTATTTTAAAATATTTACTTATGATACAATGTTTAAAATATTACAAAAAATATAAGATAGAGAGGCACTTTAAACTTTTTGATCAAAATAAAGAATAAAAGTGCAATTTTTAAAATACAAATCTCTAAAGATATATTTAAAATTTCAGATTTGTCTTTATTTATCAATTTAACTTTAGACAAATATAATATAATACTTTTATTAAAAAAAAAAAAAAATAATCATCATAGATTTTAGATTTCAAAATGTTCATCTTATTTTGTTGTTCTTTAAAATATTGTATTATCCAATCACAAGAACAAACACTCATTATGATTTCTTTACCTTTCTAACATACCTATATAAATTAACATATATCAATCATAAACAACATCATTAATTAATATAGGCCAATAATGCTTGCTTACATTATAGTGAACTGCACTACACTCTCCTTAAGAAAATTTATTTTATTTTAGACCATGATTTATAATGAGGAATACCTTAAAACATTCAATATCACAACAGCTTCAATAAAAATAGAAATGTAATCGTATTTGAAATATCAGAAGTTCAACTATAAATGAAGAAAAGAAATGGAATAAACCATCTGGAGAACTTAAAAAGCACAAATCATTATCTTTTAAAATAAATAATGTCTTGAATTCTATTCTATTCAAATTCAGCTTCAATCAAAACGAACAAAGTATTTATTCGGGTTGGCCTCAAAATGGGACGAGGCTCCTATTGGGTGCAGGCAGAAATCCTGCAGAGGATCTGGGTCTGATGCATTAATGCTCAAGATTACGGAAAGCCATAAAATGCAGCTTAAGGAAGCTTTGATCATTCCTGCGGAAGTTTTCATTTCCAATTGGCTCATAATGTTGTACGATATGAGAAATGGAAAGCAGTGTTTGATATGATTGAGAATGGAAAAAACGGGTATTTTATAGACGAAATTATTGGAATAAGCGGTGAAATGTAGTAGTCTATCTGAAGCTTACGGTCTCCTCGGACATTTTTAAACGCATAATTTGGAATACTTCGTCAAATGATGTTTGCTAGATTTTCGTTGGATGGATTAAGAAAATTAGTCAATAGCGCGCGTGATAAATTCATTTGAACGGTTCTTTCAGTTAAATGCTTTACAAAGACAGAAAGACACACTGATTTTCGTCATACCTACGTAAAAGAAGGTGATGAAGTCGCTAGCGAGTGAATTGACATTCCAATTTATCGAATCGTGTAGATATTCTCTGGACTTGGTCTACCATGATAAATAGTTTATGTTTTGTTATCTGTTAACACAGAATAAAATATAGACGTTGATACTGTCACAGCCACCTGATATGATAGACTATTTGTAATTTGATTACCTGTTCTTTCTTTTTTAAATCTCTTTGTCGCGCGAAACTTCGTTAGCTAAGTTTATGTAGAAATAATTTGTTGAATACTTAGCAAATTTATTCTGCTACTTATGAATGGATGAAGGAATTTTATTTTAATATGTTCAAGAGTTCTAATAGTCTAAGAGATCAAGAGTCAGTTTTCAAATTCTTATAATATGAATCTTGAGTGTGAAATTCACAATTTGATGAAGTTTTTGAATATTTTATTATGGTAGTTTAATATTATAGTATTCAATAACATATAATCATAAATTTAAATTTAGTATTTTTAAAATTTTTTTATAATATCATATTAAAGGAAATGATTAGTATCAAGTGAGGATTGAAATAACATACATATACATATACAACGTCAAAATATTGAAATATGTTTGTTATTTCAATTTTCATTTAATACTTATAATTTTTTTAATGTGATATTGTAAAATTTAAATGTAAATGTTAAATTTAAATTTACTTTTATATATTAAGATGCTTAATATACTAAATACTATAATCTCAATATTAAACTACCATAATAAAATATTCTAAACTTCATTGAGTGCATATATATACTTTTAAATGTTTTTAACATAATTTATTTTAGTAATGGTAAAATTTTAATCAAACAATTAATTGATCTAGACGATATCCACACTCTAGTGATTAGCCTACAATTATTCGTTGCACATAGCCCCTTGTAACTTTGATCATCACATAAGGGCCCCAAATTGTCTTAGTATGATTTCTTATGTCTTTGGGTTAAGGTTGGATTCCCCTATAAAATTTCTAGTCGCTAAGTTAGTGATGTGTTATAATCACTTATTGTTAAACATTAGCCAATATAACGAAATGATTTTGATTGGTCCATTTTTTCGTATGGCTAGTGTAGTAGGACCTCTCTCTCTCTCTATCTCTCTCTCTCTCTCTCAAATAATTAATTAATTAATTTAATGGTAATGGAAATCATTCTACATGCTTATTACCTACACATGTTGTCTCAACTATAGTTTATATTATTTATAATTTTAAAAATCATATTAGTCTATATTTTTATATTAGATATTGTTCTCAAAAGTAACAAAATGGTGTAACAAAAACACCATGAAATAGGTCCTAATTGGGACACACCAAAAATACCTATTGCACACTAGAACAAGATACCAACCTACTCAACCCATAGTTTTCAATAATTGCTAAAACTATCCCCAATTACTATTAGTCGCATATAAATCAATCTCAAATGTTGCAATGATAGTCGATGTCATATTATAGTTAGGCGGGTTGTTATGTAATTTATATCTGTATTTCTTCAATTTATATACATGGTTCTATTAATGATATCAATAACTTCAAGTGATTTTATGTGATCTCTCATTTTCTATTAGAGCCTCAGTGATGGATTTAAAAATGAGAAAAGAGGCTAATATTTATAGTGGTGTTCCTAAGAAGGTTTAAAGATTATGAAGAATCCATGGTGGCTCTAGAATTATGATCATAAGGTGGCATCGCCATCTATGTAAGATAGTTGAGTGACAAATATTGTTTGAGGATACACAACCAATTGATTGCAAAAAAATCACTATTTGAATGAGAACATGACGATGAGCGAATGAGGCATAGGAATAGCCTTGTAGATGACAATCATTAATTATGTTACACAATGGAAGATGGTTTTAGATTGGGTTATCTCTATTCAATATAGTGAAGTTTAAATTCCATGCATGACCATTTGTTGGATGACTAAACTTGCTAATCATATCATAAAATCATGGTGTTTTAGATTACATATTTTGTTTCTTAGCAACAAAAAGTGGGGATTCATAGGCTTTTTATGAAAATTAAATTGGTTGATGGCATAGATTCATTCCTCGTAATTTGGAGGCAAGCTCATAATACTTTCAATATAATAATTATTTCATATTTTGAGGGACCATGTTGATTAGACAATAGCATGTCCTAGTTTTACCTACATAAAAAATGTGGTCGGTAAAAAATGAAAATCAAACTACTTC
The DNA here is from genome assembly GCA_027943335.1 of Chamaecyparis obtusa. NCBI lineage: Eukaryota > Viridiplantae > Streptophyta > Pinopsida > Cupressales > Cupressaceae > Chamaecyparis > Chamaecyparis obtusa. Next base: position 67,444 of record BSBK01004949.1, on the reverse strand, counting down.
GATCGATGTGAATTTTTTGATCAAAGTAAAATTACCCATTTGATGAAAGTCCCTTATGTGTGGGACTTTGATTGAATCATATGTCATGGGCTTCAATTAGAGTGGTACTTTGGTTGAAGCCTCTTTTAATTGAATTTATTGAGAGTGATTTATAAGGCCGATGTGATAGTTATTTTGTCACATTGAATAGTTTATCTAGGATCTACAAGTGACTTCTAGTGAACAACCTTGGATGAGGTGGTTTCTTTTGGCAATGATCATGCTATTTTTCTCGATAGATCGACACTACTTGGTACTAGATGCACTAATTCCTCTTTTTTTCTTATAAATGGTGTATTTTTTTTTAAAAATCATTTTTTATTAGAGTTTAAATTTATGCATGCATATTTTTTCCTTTCTCGTATCCCCTCTAGGGATGCCCTATAGAGAGTTCGTTATCAATTAGGTTTCGATTACCGGTTTTCTATTATATTATTTTATTTTTTGTGTATTTTTTTTTCATTAGAAATATAAAAAAACATTAGAAAATTTTATAAATAATTAGAAAACATTAAAAAATACTAGAAATTTATTTATAAATTTACTAGAAGTCAATTAGAAAATATTGGAAAACGATGAAAATAGTTTTATTTTCTATATATTATTTTGTGTACTTTATTAAAAAATTGTAAGAAATTCTCAGAAATTTATTTATGAAAGAATACATATTTTTATTTTTGTAGTTTTTAATTATTGTATTGTAATTTTTTAGAATATTGATAAAAAAATTCAGAAAATCTTTAGGGAAACCTACAAAAAGTTATAAAAATATTAATCCCTTATGAGTCTCTCTCTCTCTCTCTCTAGATGTATGTGTATGTTATAATTTATCTAATTTACTTAATCTACTTTAGCTGACATGTATGTATGTTATTTGCATTCTAGCTTATCTGATCTTGACATGTAAATATATTAAATGTTCATATTAAATTTTCAACATTTAGAATTGCACATATGATATATTTTAATACATATTATGTAAGTGTTATGAAAATAAATTTGATATAAAATAGTTTCATTAACTATAAAATAGTAATAAAATATGTTATCCCTAGATGGGCCATCTTGAGCCTACTGCACATCTTGAGGCTCCATTACATGATATTACTACTCTTTTCCATTTTATGGAAAATGAGATAGTGATGCAGGAGCATCCTGGGTGTAAGAGCAATTTTGCATCACCCAAAAATATTTATGTTTTTGTATTCAATAAGGGCTATCTTGTGTAGAGCTGCTATTTATGGAAACTTGCTATTTTTAGTAAGTTGGTCATACGATCTCAGAATGTTCTGATTTCACATGTGGAGGTTCATCTCAGTCGTATCAGCCTGTCGGTAAAGTTTCATTGACAGATCAAGTCTAGCTTTGTAGATATTGAAGATTTTCGGTATTGGTACCAAGGTATAGAAATAATGAACTCAACTTTGAAGGCTTTAGAGGCCCCCTATGAGGTCAAAAATTTGGGTGACATGCACTTGCATGGGTCAAGCCTATAGAACGCTTCGTGCCCTTTCTGAATTGGGGTTATAATAGTCAATCGAAGCAACTGGCGATGACTTATGGTCTTCGGAAGTTGAGTCACCTGAAATGGCGGAAAATGATTTTCCTTCAAAATTTCTATTTGGGCTTCAAAAGTTATTTTAAGCTGACTTTGATGTAATAAATTGTAAAATAAAATAATTCTAATTTTGGTTGGCCCTTTAGGCTAAATTTCTAGAACCTTCTCGAGCGGTAGAAATTGCCTATATAAAGAAGGCCTGTAGTGTTGTCTTAGGTAGTTCTGAGTAGTAGATCTGGGTAATAATTTGAGGCTTTGTCCTATAGAATATTGTAAGGGAATGCCCATGTGGCTTTGCATATTGTAATTCTGAAAGTTTGTAATTCCACATTTGTGGAGATAATAAGAAGCCAATTTTTCTTGCATATTGTTGTTGTTTCTCTATTTCTGTTATGTGCTTGTGGTATTAAGGGGAGCACCCTTCATCAAGTGGTATTAGAGTAGGAGTTCCTGAGTGTGTAAACAAATCACTGATTGTGAGACATTTTGCACTAGGACTGTGGGTTAGGGTTTCTGTGTAAATAGATCACCGACTGTGAGGCAGTTTGCACTAGGACCATGGTTAAGGTTTCAGTGCGCATCATGAAAATGCCTCCATGAAGGGAACGTGGCAAAAGAGCTGGTGTTGTAACACCTGAGGTTAGAGCGCTCCAGAGACAAGTGTGAGCATTGCAAGAAGAGATTCGTAGACAAATGAATCTTAATGTCAGAGATGAAAGCGAGGATGAAGCCGAAGAAGAAGATCAAGAAGGAGAAGTCAAAATTGTGAACCAGGAGGAAGAAAGACTTTTTTGGGCCATTTCCAAGATTGGGAAAAGACCTAAGATTGAGGTTCCTACATTTTCTAGAAATCTTAACCCAGAAGAATTGATCGACTGGATCAATGAATGTGAGGAATATTTTGAGTATGAAGATGTTGAGGATCCTGATAAGGTCAAATTTGTGAAGGCTAGACTAAAAGGTCATGAAAAGATCTGGTGGCAAGAGATTCAATTGGAGCAAAATAGAAGAGGGAAAGATAAAATCACAAGATGGGATCGGATGGTGGATAAATTGAAGCAACAGTTCATTCTTGTTGATTATGAGCCTGACCTACTGAAGAAAATGCAAAGTTTGAAGCAAGCAAGAAGATCTGTTCAGGAGTATACAGAGGAGTTCTATCGACTCCTCATCAAAACAGGCCATGCAGAAGCTAATAAGGAGAAATTTTCTTGATACCTTAATGGGTTAAGGCCAAGCATTCAGGAGGAGTTGAATCTGGTTTGAATGAACAGAATTGAGGAGGCATACCAGTTTGCCCTAAAAGTAGAGGAAAAGTTGAACAAGAAATTTGAGAGCAGACAAAATGGAAGAGGTCATGGTGGAAGATCTGGTGGACGGTCATATGATTGCCGAAATGAAGATCCGAAAAAGAAGGATGAGGCCAGTAGTAGTCAGAATCAGCGAGGAAACAATTCCAATCATTTCCAAGATCAGAATAATAGAGATTAGAGAGGAAGAGGAAGAGGACAAGGATCTAGAAGAGGAGGCTTTCATGTAACATGTTTTCACTGTGGAGAAGAAGGTCATAGGGCATTTGAATGTCCTCAACACCAACGCAGAACAAACAAGAGAAATGAAGACCAAGCAAAAGTTGCACATGTAGATGAAGATGCCAGATCATCAAATTCTAAAGATGCTGAAAGAGGAAAAACATTGATTAACAGGAGAGTCCTGTTGAGTGGTGAGAATGAACTTGAACAAAGGAGGAACCTAACAATTTGGTGTTAGAAGAGGTGGTGACAAAGTTGAAGCTCAAGAGACAAAAACACCCACATCCATATCGGATTGCCTGGGTACAGGATGACCACAAGGTCATGGTCAATGAACAATGCCTAGTGAAGTTCAAGATTGGTGGATATCATGATGAGGTACTGTTTGATATCATATCTATGGATGTATGTCATATGTTTTTAGGTAGACCATGGCAGTTTGATAGATGTGCTATACATAATGGTTGTGTGAATACCTATACCTTGACAAAGGATGGAGTGTGACACAAGCTAAAGCTGTTGAATAACACAAAAGAAAAGGTATGTGGTAGTGCAAGAATAACTTTTGTTGATGGAAGAAATTTCTTAGATGGTATGAGGCATGAGCATGTATGTTTTGCTTTAATTCCAAAAGATGGTAAAGAGGAAGTAGAAGATGTTCCTGTAGAAGTTACATATTTGATGAATGAGTTTCAGGATATTGTATCTGATAATGTGCCTGATGGATTACCACCAGTTAGGAAGATCAGTCATCAAATGGACTTGATCCCAGGAGTGAGTTTTCTGAATAAGGCAGCACACAGAATGACACCTGCAGAAAGTGAGGAGTTGAATAGACAAGTACATGAGTTGTTACATAAAGGATTGATCTGTGAGAGTCTAAATCCCTGTGCTATACCAGCGGTATTAGCACCAAAGAAGAATGGAGAGTGGAGGATGTGTACAGATTCCAGAGAAATTAAAAAGATCAAAATCAAGTATAGGTTTCCATTGCCACGAATGGATGATATTATGGACTATTTCAGTGGAGCTGTGTATTTCTCAAAGATAGATCTGAAGAGTGTGTTGGCCCTTGGGTATATTCTTAATTTACTGAGGTGTGTGTCTAGATTTTGGGTTAAATCTCCTTACAGGTGTTTTTCTTGGTCTAGGGTTTGGAAAATTCATAAAAAATTTCATAGCGAAGTTCAAAAAATCCCTACCCTAGGTCTTGTCTTTGAAAAATCTCAAATTCTTGCATAAACCCTCATGTTAGCCCTAATTATTCTATTTCATTGTTACCTTTTAGTCACTAAAGTGGTTAATCATGCATGTGCTTATTTATCCCAAGTGTTCGTTGAATCAAAAAATGTCATAGCATGTCTCATATAGTATTCGGAAAATCAGTGAACGAGTCAATCTTATGTTGAGTGTCATTTTAGTCGCATGGTCTCTAAGTCTCCCAGTGGATACCTCAACCATTCAGCAAATTAACAGATGTGTTTGAACCTTGTTATATGTTTTTGCTTGTCGCTGAGTCTCCAAATGTTTTGGCGGTTATTTTACCCTTTGCGAGAACTAGTGAATAAAGGCTTTCTCCAGTTTTCTTAGTCCTTGGAAATCATGTGTTAACACTCAATGACCTGGCGAAAGAAATATTTGCTCATTCTCTGAATCCGACAGTCAAGGGTTATATCAATTGGAGAACTGGGGAATACCGTGGATTCATTTCAAGATCAATGCCTCTGTTTTAATCTCAAGTTTCTTTTGGGTCCTACATGTTTGACTTGGTGAATGAACGACTGAGTACTTGTAATATTATCCTCTAAGTCTGGCAGTTTTGACAGTTTGACCAAATAACTTTAGCGGAGGTAATCTTTCTTGTGCTCGCTTATTCTTGAAATAAGTTAGTGATGTGCTAATTGATCTAGCGATTCAGTGAATCATGTGGTCGCATGATCTCTTAAAAGAAAGGTGAAAGATGGGAACATTTGGTGAATGGGCGAATCAAAGGAATGACATTATATTAAGCTTTCAGTCACTTATTCTCGAAATAAAATGTTCAATGGTTGAAGCATTGGGAGAATCAACGAATGCTTTGTTCGCTGAGTCTCGAAAATAAATGATTAAAGTTCATAGGTATTTAGAGAATTGGTGGTAGCCGTCGATTTGTGTCAAGATCAACGGTTGATCTAGAATCTCAGTATGTAAGAGGGCAGTTAAAGAAAGATTCAGCGATTCAGAGAATAAACGTGTCACTAGTTCTCTAGATCATCGAGCAGTTAAGTGTATCATCCAGTGAATGCGCGAACCCTTTGTTCGCTCGATCTCCAAGAAATATGAGAGTTAGCAAGGACATTAAGAGAATGGGAGATGACCTTATTCACCAGTTCTCCAAATAGTAACTGTTGTCAAGTGCTCGAGGGTAATGCTTTAGTCGCTAAATTGCCAAATAGATCAGGAGTTAAGAATTGAATTACGAGAACCCGCGAAGGCTTTGGTTACCAGTTCTTTGAATCTGAGCTAGGGTTAACATTTTATTTGAGTGATCACGAGAAGATTTCAGTCATTGATTCGCTGAATTGGTTCAGTTGGAAAAGGTAATAAAGGAAAAAGGAAAGAGGCCATTACCTACCTGGAATAAAGCACGCTATCAAGCTGGTGAACCAGCAAGCCATCAAATCAGTTTCAAGAGGAAGATTGCATGATGTAAATAGGTTTAAAGTATAGAATCCAAATCATTTGCCTCTTTGCCTTATTTTCAAGTTGTTTAATTTACCTGTCAACATCTGAACATGGCTAGCTTGAAATGTGAAATCTAATGGTATATGAAATTGAATGTGGGAGCAATTAAGGAGATTTGCAGCAATTGTGGTAGTTGTACACTTTTGATCTGCATCGATACATAAGCTAAGCTCATTTGTTTTATGTGTTCAAAATTAGTTGAAGAAAATTGTGTTTGTCTGAAGGAGTTTCTGAGCACCGAGTAGTTGAGTTTGTAGAGGACTCAGGATAATTCTGTAGCGAAGATGAGTCAACCTGAGAAGAGTGCAGCGTCTTCTAGTGGCAAAGCCAAGTCTAAAAGTGGCAAAGATAAGAGCAAACTGAATTATTTAGATGAATTAATGAGATTGCTATTGGGATCGAGTCAGAACAAGAGGGTTTTTGATGATGTGTTTGAAAATTTTCTAGATCAGTGTAGGGATCCTGTCACTCTCGATTTCTTAGGTTATACTATCTTCAACTTCTTTTACGGAAATAGAAATAAGCATGTTCCTATTTGTAATGGTTGGGTTTTGGTATTAGGAGAGATGGTTATCCCAGATGTTTTCCTGGATGTAGATTTAATTGTTGCTCTAGCTAGAAGCTATGACCATATATCAAAGACAATTAGAAAAGCGGACCAGTCACCCTTAGTTACTCTTGATAGGGGTTCATTTATGAAGGATTTTGGTCTGTACTTTTCTTCTTCAAGTGAGAGGGAAAGGTATAAGAGTAATGTGGGTTTAGTAAAGGACCAGATGGTTAAACATATGCCAAAATAGGATAAATACATAGCCCCCCTTTCTTCTAGCATGAATGCCCCATATCAGTTTAAGTCTCTCCATCATTATATGAGATATACTTGTTATGCATTGTGTAGAGTTTTAGGAATTGATGGGGATGCACAGTTTTTACTAGCTGATCTTTTGATGATCATCCTAGATATTCAGAATTCCTTGGTGAACACTGACTATGATTACATCCAGTATGTAATTGATAGAATACATGAAGGGTTGATATCTGTGAGAGACAGTAAGGCACCTATTAAGTTCTTTCACTATTCTTTATTGATGCATTTGATCTTGTTTTTCAATATCAACAACTTTGATTTGACCATGTTGAAACTAAGGTTCACTTTCCAGGATCAACATAATCCAGTACAATTGTGGGAACGGGTGTGGAATTCAACTTCCAATGAAGGGGATTTTTGTGTTTTTCAGAATTTCATTATCTATCCAAATATAGAGATGTTAGGCATTAATGTCACCAGGTTATCACCTAGAGTTTTGAGAGTTTTGAGACCATTGTAGTATGTGGAGAAATGGGAGGGAAACCATAATTGGGGTGACTTCTACATGGGAGAAAATTCTACAATTATCAGGGTTTATGGTTGTCCCCAACCCCCACATTTGTTACCAAAATATGTGCCTCCAAGAGTTGCTTGTCTGGAATTTGTTTGGCAATTGATGTGCACAGATAGAGAACTTCTGGCCCCTCACAAGAAGGGTACATTTACACCTAGGCAATTCAAAATAGGTGATTTCTTGATAGGAAAAAGGGCTTTTTCCTAGATTACAACATGGTTAAACCAATTCAAGATGACAACTGGTGCTTGTAGATACATAGACCCAGAGAGTTTTATCAGAATCGCAAGATTGACTTATATTCCCAATATTGATATGATTAAGGAACATGAGGGTTTGGATGAGGAGGATGTAATCAGGAACATTTTAGATATTGATGAGGTCACCAGAAGGTGGAACAAGTTTTTTGAGCTGATAGATTTGTCTAAATAGCTGAAGGCAGCTCAAATTCCTTTCGATGGCTTTTAGCCTGACCTCCCCTACTTGAAAAGGATTGATAGGATGATACAGATGTATGACACTCTGTCAAATCAGTTGGAAAATTTACTTGATCAAAAGAAGAAAAAGAAAGGGAAGGATTATTCATCCTCTAATTATGAGGAGTTTTCTGATGAATCACTAGAAGGGAATAGCCCACCACAGGTTGGGGATGTACAAGTTGTTGATCTTTCTCAAGATCAATGAGAAACAAAGAATCCTCCAGAGCCACCCCTGAAGAAATGGAGGCTTGAGGAAGGAAAGCCTTCAAGAGAAGGAAAACAAAAGAGAATAATTGACAGAGCATCTATTTTAGTGCCAGGTGATAGGGCTTACCATCACCAATTGAGAAAAGAAATAAGAGCAGGCAAGAAGGTGGCCACTGAGGAAGAAGATAAAGAACAATCCCTATGGTTAGAAAAGGATATTAGAGAGGTTTATCAAGAGGAATTTTTGAGTGATGACCAATTCATTAAAAGTGATGAATTAAAAAGTTTTCTTATTTGGAATAAGAAGCAAGAAGTAGCTAAGGCCATGCCAGAAGGGATGGAACCTAGTGAAGAAACTTTGAGGGCTCTAGCTTCATATGACCCCAGCCTTGATCATATAATAGTGGCTGAAGCTAGAGAGTTGGTTAAATCAAGTGGAATGTTGTTAACTCCAGAATGGGATCTGACCTCTGCTTTCATCATTGATAAAATAAGAAATCAACCAAAGGGTAGCCTATCATATGAGGTTCACATTGGTGACATGATAAGAGGAAGTGGTTATGACCCCAAATCTCAAATTGTTGCAATGTGGTCTATGGCCCCTAAGACCCAAAAGTCATCCCTATTAAGTATAGATGATAAGATGGAGGGGAACAAAATCATATGGACTATGCAGAATACAATTGACCTTGAAGTTTCCAAGGCAGTGACTCATTGGGCCAATTTGAATGAGGCTAAGACAGCTGAGTTGTTTGAGAGGTATGCAAAATTGTTTGAAAGTTCAAGCATGGTTGCCAAGGATAGAGACTTGAAAATGATGAAGATCAAACAATTATAAGATGAGTTAGCAGAGGTATAGGTCAGGCTTGAAGAAGCCTCAAAGGTAGTTCCTCCCCCTTCTTTGCAAATTGAGGCTCCAATTCAGACAGATGTGGAAGTGCCTGAGAGACCCACTGAGGACTTGGAAAAGATAAGGACAGAGGCATCTTTGGATGCTATGTCAAAGATTGTGTAATATAGGCAAGAAAAGATAATAGGAAGAATGGACTCAGTTTACCAGTTAGTTAGTCAATTGCACTAGGCAAATGGAAAGGTAAATGAATCATTGGCTATTCTAGAGCCACTTCATAGCATTTGGTCTGGGAGTTCATTATTTGACAAGCTTGATAGCCTACAAGAGCATAAACCTAAGATCCTTGGGGTGGTAACTGAAGATTTTGAGAAGATTTGCCTGATTAGTGTTGTTTCCAAGTTCTTTAAGGGTAAGTCTAACCAGGTAAAGGCCAAATTGACTATGTTTGATAAACATTATAGCAAGTATTTACCTCCCATATGTGACGACAATGAGAATATGGTTAAATTGGAGGAATGAAAGTTGTCAATGGATTAGTTGGTGATTTCACAGGATGCTTTCCTTAGTAGTAACAATACTTTGGATTTTGAAAGGTGTAACAACATAGTTGACAGTCTTTTTAAAGTTGAGAATGATTGTATACGTTTTGTGGCAGAGGCCAAAAACATAACTGATTCTATGTGGGAGAAGCAAATCAGATTATTACAGGAATTGTAGAATTAGAACTGGCCATCTAATGATGATGTAGCAGAATGGGAAAAGTTGACAACAAAGAAGAAGAAGAAGCTAGTTGTCTAGCTTATAGAAGAAGAAGAATAGAGTGCACCTGGCACCTGATCTAGATAAAGAGGGAGAGGATGATGTAAGTTAGATTGTAATGGAAGTCATCATTCATGCAACAAAATTTAGTAAGTACTCTGAAATATCCTCAGACAAAGGTGCCACCTATGGAATTATTGAGAAATGGATATTTGTAATTTGTTGTTGCAATCAATTTTGTCAGTTTGTAGTCTTGTCTCTAGTGTAAGATCTTTTCCAGCTATCCCAAGCTTGTTGCATCCTTTCAAGGATTCCAAGATGGCTGAGGATATATACATAGCAAGTTTTATTCATTAGGAGGTGGTTGAAAATACTTTGTAAAAAGGGTTTCTGAATACAAAACCTTATTTTCTAAAGAAGTTAGAGGATATTGTACCAAAACATTTTGACCATTAATACAAAATATTGGAGCTCTCTTACTACTATTTTGTTGTGTTTATGTATGGAATGTTTTAGTTTTCTTGTGTATTTAGATTGCAAGGCATTTTAAATACATTATTCACAAGGTGAATATAGGGGTTAAACTTAAGTTTCTTTCAAGGAAAGAGTAAAATATTAAGGGAGATTTCTGTGAACTAAATATCCATGTATGAATTTGATGACAGTTGTAGGAATTAAAAGGATGGGATGTTAGGCGTGTCATTTGAGTTTCAGTATACTTGTTTTGATAGAGATATGTGGAGGTAGAATTTGACTCTGACGCCCAAGTAGATAAGGCACTGGTTTTGGATCCATTTACATTTATTTGCCACCCAAGATATAAAAAATTGTTTCATTTTACTTTATCTGTACAATTTTAATCTGAATTAACCTGTGACAAGTTCATAGAAGTATATTGTAATGCTTTGTAGAAGCACTGAATGAGGTTAACCTTCCTTGAGTTCAACTCTAAAAAGAAGAAGGATGAATATCCTTAAACCACTGTTTCATGTTGCTGCTTTCATGATTTCTATCGTAGTGTTTTGTATCAGGATAATTTGGGCCATACTTAGAGTTTTATCATCTTACTAAGTTGAGTTTGAAAGAAAAGACAAAGCAGTGAAGGAGCTAGTTCACAATTCAAGGCTCAATCAAACATTGAATTGATATAGGTATACCCGCTTGAGTACCCATACTCGAAGTGAAGAAGGTTTTCAAACCTTAATACCTTAGTGTTTGCATTTTGCTAGATTATAGTCTATTGGGATTACATGAGTTTATGAGTATTTGATAATCTGTAGATTTGAGCACTAACAAAATTGGTGACTCTACTGGGGATCTCTGAATAGCTTGCAATAGGTTAGTGAAAATCTTGTCTATTGTGCATTTGTAGACCAGCATAAAATCATTTGATTCCTACTTGCTAGTGGGTGGTGACTCTAAAAATTTGTGTTACCAGTTACTGATAGTTGCAAAATCTTGCTAAAACTGACGTGATATACCATGAGTCGACCAAGGTACACTAGGTCTTACTACAAGGATCACCCAGAAGATAAAATGGGTGATGAGCTCCATACACCAAGTAGAAAGCAATGGTCTAGGAGAGGTCAAAATAATGCTAGTTCCCAAGGCCCTTCTCGAGAAAGATCTCGTTTCCCACTTCCTCATGAAACTTCCTCCTCTTCTGATGATCTTGAACATGTCAAGAAGGTCACGCCAAATATTCATATGCAAAAAGAAGTAATCACATAGGTCACAGAAGGAGGTTATTTCCCTGCGAGAGAAACCCTAGAACAACCAGAAGAAACCTCTGCTACTGAAACTACTTCCTATGATTCTGAGAAGTTGAGAGAAGAGGTGATTTATTTGAGAAAGAAAGAGCATGAACAACTTGCTGAGATTGCCAATAGGGTGAAAGTGAGGGAACAACAAATCTGTGAATTACTCATAGAGAGGTAGGAACTTCTCAAGAGAACCAAGAGGATTGAGACCTAGGTTAGTGATCTAAACCAAGATGTTCAAGGTTTAGATAAGGACTTGTTTGGTGATATGGAAGATTTGAGAAAGCAGGCTCAGGATACTAAATGTAAACAAGGTGAATTTGAGGGAATAGGCTATGTTCTAAGGCAATTGAATCCCTCTGAAATCTAGAGAAATAAGGAGATTAAAATTGCTCCCAAAGAAATCCCTAATAAGGGAAAACAAAAGGTGGTGAGTGTAAATATTAATGAGCCCAAGAGAATTGTGGCTGCTCCTAATGTACTTTCTCAAACAAGTATAGACTTGGAGAAGGCTAGAAATGCAAAGGAGGATTTGGCTATTCAATTGGAGAAACTTGAGTTGGAGGTTGCTACAGATGAAATGAAGAGGAAGTTTTCCTTCCTACATTCTAACATGAATACATCTGCTAGTAGTTTTGTCCCTATTACCACAGGAACAACTCCACCCAGTTAGCCCAATACTTCACTTCCAAATGCTCAAGCCCTACACCCTGGACAAGTTCCTAATCAAGTTCCCCTTATAGCTAGTGGTACAGTGGGAACTGTACCCTATCAAAATGCTGCAGCTACCCCTCTAAATCAACCAAATATCCAAAGAAGACCAATTCATTTGGATAGATATAGGCCTCTATTTTTTTATGGTATTCCTAGTCAACTGAATTCTATCCCCAATGAAATCAGAAAGAAAATCCCATTATTCACTGGGAATAATGTCATTACCTGTGAAGAGCATCTAAAATTTTTCATAGACAAGGTCAATGATTATGAGATTGAACATGAAGATGTGATAATGAAGCTTTTTTTTAAGTCATTGATTGAAGATGCTAGGGATTGGTATAGGGGTTTGCCTGAGAACAGTATTGCATCTTGGGATGAATTGTTAGGTGTTTTAAAGAGCAATATGAAGAACATGTGAACTCTAGCTACATGCTCAATGAGTTCAATAATGTCAAGAAACACTATAATGAGAGCATGTCAGAGTTCAATAGCCGATTCCAAAAGGCTATGTATAAACTGTTCCAAGTATTGAGGTTAGACGATGCAGTCTGCATGACAACTTATTTCAACTCCATGGATGATAAGATGTCTTACCTTTTGAGAGATAAGAATCCTCGTACCCTTAGGGATGCTTTTAAGTTGGCCATAAATATTGAGAGTAACCGAAAGGCATCTAGCCAAATGTACAAGAGGGATGAGGGTAGACTGTGGAAAGAGACCAGGCCACAACCTGCAAGGCCATCCAAAGAAGAGGATAGAATGGACAAAGGACCAAGTACTAACAAATATTTCCCAGAAAGGTTTGATAAAGGTGGTAGAAATTTTCAAGATACAAGGCTGCCTTATCAAAGGCAGGACAAAGCCCCTAACTTAAGATATATGCCTTACAAAACAAACTGGAAAGATGGGAGGCCTGTTCCTGACAATAATGAACCACAAAAGGGAAGAGATACACCAAATCCTCTAAGGAAAAACAAAACACACAATGTGGAAAATACCCCTTGGTGTGTAGCATGTAACATGCCCCACTCACCATTCCAATGTGTTGTGGCTCAAGCCTTGGGTGAAGAGGCTAATGATTTATGTGCATGAGATTATAAAGAATCTGAAAAGCCTGCCATTAACATGTTCACTACTGAATTGATGGGGGACCTTGTGTCCTCAGATGATGAAGCTATTTGCCTGAATGTTGATCATAAGAGAAAATTTTTCTTTGATTATGAGTAACAAATATTTACTCACTCTGATCATGAGGAATTTGATAATGATGATTATAAGACTCATATGGTAGAATCAGGATCAGATGAGAAACAGTGGAGAAAGCCTAGTAAGGAGGAGATTAGAAACTTAACTATGGCTGCCATAACACAAGCTAGATCCTCATATAATTTGAGGAATAGAAAGGTGGATAATGAGTAGGGAGTCCCCAAATCAGTGTTTATCAAGAGTAGTCCTCAAGATAAGGATTCCCCAAAGCCCAATGCTGTAAATAGTAAGGATCAAGGGGTTATGAGTGAAAAAAAGAAAAAAGAGGAAGCTATTATTGACAAGGTGAAAAAGAGAATTGGTAGGTCAAAGGATCACCCTAATTTTTCTACTGATTTCCCTACATTTGATATGAGACATGCTTTGTCCCAAATGAAGGTCTCCATCCCTTTGCTCGAAATGCTGAAAATAGAGGAGCACAAGACAACAGCCTTGGCTCTTATAAATGAGCAGAGATCTATGCCTGCTTTACAAGAGGAAGGGAATTCCATGGAGAAGCCCATTTCTATCTCTGATGTGTGTGTTGGGACAATTGTAACACAAGAACCTTCCTTTATCAACCCTTTCTATGCTACTCTAATTGTGAATAATTTGTTGTTGAAAAATTGTATGATAGATTCTGGTGCTGCCACAACTGTGATGCCCTATCATGTAATGAAAGAACTAGGGTTGCAAGTTGACACTTCTAATGGAAGGTGTTATGCAATGGATAACAAGGCAGTACCTATTGTAGGGACCCTGATTGGAATTGAAGTAAAAATTGCTGCATTCCCAGAGGCCACATATAAGATGGATGTGGTTGTTGTGGATACATAGCCTCATTATGGCATGCTATTGTCAAGGCAGTGGGCTGCAGCAGTAGGTGGAAAATTCAAGTTAGATTTATCATATGCCATTATTCCAATCAATGAGACTGAGGTAAAGTTGTACAGGGAGCCCCGTTCCTCAGTCATGGTGGAAATGGTTGCTCCGGAGGATCTAAATTGTTTTGTAGATATTGACATGAGAAATTTTGTGATTGAAGAGGTAGTACCTCAAATGAAAAATACAGATCCAATTGTGGATGAGTTGGTATTGCAACAAGATGGCCTGTGGAAAATGTTCTTTGATGGTGGATGCTCCAAGGAAGGATCAAGAGCTGGTGTTCTATTCATTTCCCCATCAGGTACTACATTTAAGTATTCTTTCTTGTTAACTTTTGAGTGTACCAATAATACTGCTAAGTATGAGGCTTTGATACTAGGATTAGATGTGGCCATAAAACATGGTATTACATTTTTAAAAGTCCATGGTGATTCCTAGTTGATTGTAGCCCAAGTAAGGTCTCAATATGCTTCTAAGGATGCAAAACTCAAGTTGTATAAGCATGTTGTTTGGGACAGATTGGATTTTTTTGAAGCTTTCAATTTGCTTTGGGTACAGAGGTCTAATAATATCATGGCAGACTTCCTTGCTAATGTTGCCCTAAAAAATAATGATATTACTCTCTCTGGTGTCTCCATGCTGGAAATCAAAACTAGGCCTGCAGTGCCTAATAATGTATACAATTGGCAAGTTTTTGAGGATGACCTTGATATCCTTAGGTTCCTTGAAGGCCTTGACCAATATGAGGGTTAGCAAATAGATTTCAATGAGATACAAAAATGTGTTGAAGGAAAAGAATGCATCATGGGGAATGAGATAGTGCAGTTACCCTCAAATCACATACCTAAAGGCTTAGTGGAATTGGAGGGGATGTTTAAAATGAATGATGGATTTTTGTCCCAAAAGTCTAACACCAAAATGGAAGACTTAGAGGAAATAAACCTAGGATCTAAAAATTTCCCCTAGATGGTGTACATTAGCAAGAAATTGAGCAGGGAGATCAGAGGTAATCTGATTAGACTTTTGAAAAAATATAAACATGTGTTTGCCTGGTCCTATGATGACCTCAAAGCTTATAGGGCTGATCTATTTTAGCATGAAATCCCTCTAAAGGAGGAAACGAGCCTTTTAGACAAAAGTAGAGACCCATTAACCCTTTACTGGCCACTAAGATGTAGGTTGAATTGACAAAACTAAGAGATGCTGGTATCATTGAACCAATTAGGCAGTCAACTTGGGTTTCAAACCTTGTACCAGTAAGGAAAAAGAATGGTGACATTTAGCTCTGTGTTGATTTCAGGAATCTGAATGTTGCATCACTCAAGGATAATTATGGATTGCCCAATATGGAGGCCATGTTGCATAGGGTGACTAGATGTGAACTCCTATCAATGATGGATGGTTTCTTGGGTTATAATCAAGTGCTGGTTAGAGAATCAGAGCAATTTAAGATAGCCTTTACAACCCCATGGGGAACATATGTATATGTTCGCATGCCCTTTGGTCTAAAAAATGCTGGAGCAACTTTTCAGAGAGCAATGGATGTTGCATTTGAAGAGTTGATCAATGTTTTAATGGTTGTTTATCAGGATGATCTCATTGCTTATTACAAGAAAGCTGATGATCATTGTTCCCATTTAGAAAAGGTCATTCTTAAGGCCTTAGAATTTGGTGTGTCTTTGAATCCCAAAAAGTGTCAATTTGCTGTGACAGAAGGGAAGTTACTTGGACACATAGTGTCAAAAGAAGGAGTCAGGATTGATCCTGAGAGAGTAGAAGCAATTAAAAAGTTCCCTCCACCAAAGAATATAAAGGGTGTGTAGTCATTCTTGGGACAAATTAATTTTGTAAGGAGATTTATTGCTAACTTTGCAGAATTGGTCAAACCCATAGTGAAGTTCCTAAAGAAAGAAGTGAAATTTGATTGGAACCTTGAAGCTCAACAAGCTTTTGAAAGAATCAAACAAGAAATTCAAGAGGCCCCAGTTCTAGTGTCACTTGATTATTTAAAACCATTTTCCCTATTTTCTTTTGCATCCTTTCATACTATTGGAGCTATCCTTTTACAAAAGGATCAAGAAGGATATGAACATCCTATAGCCTTCTTCAGCAAATCATTACAATCTGCTGAATTAAATTATGAACTAATGGAAAAGAAAGCCGATGCACTTGTGAAGGCAGTCAAAGCATTCAGACCATATCTGGTCTATGCAAAGGTTAGTGCTTATGTACCTCATGTTGTAGTAAAGGATATCCTAACACAAAGTGAAGTCACTTGAAAGAGATGTAAATGGATAAACAGGATTCAAGAGTTTGACCTTGAATTTCACATTACCAAATTGGTAAGGGGATTGGGAATTTCTAAGTTGATGACTGAAGAAAATATGGACCTTGTCCAAATAAATAATATTGCTGCTAATAGTGATCTTATCACTAGTATTGAAACACAACCCTGGTACAAAAATATTGTTTACTTTATCAAGCATGCTAAATGTCCTCAAGAGTTAAATGATAATCAAAGGAGGAGTTTGAGATTGTAGGCCCAAAGATATGTGTTGATCCAGGGTGATTTTTATAGGAAAGATAATGATGGCATTTTACTCTTTTGTCTGGATAAGCACCAATCAGAGAAAGTGTTGAAGGAAATGCACTCTGCAATGTGTGGAGGACATCATTCTGCTCGGTCAAAAACTCATAAAATCTTAAGGGTAGGATACTATTGGCCTGTATTGTTCAAGGAAACTCATTCTTATGTAAGAAAATGTGAGCCTTGTCAAAGGTTTTCTAAAAAATTGAAGTTTTCAGGTGCACTCTTATTGAACCTTATTGTTGCATAAGCTCCTTTTGCAATGTGGGGTATGGATTTTATTGGAGAGTTCTCTGAAAAGTCTAGTGGGGGACATAGTCACATTTTGGTGGCTATTGATTATTTCACCAAGTGGATTGAAGCCATTCCAACCAAAAGGGTGACTAGTGCTGTGGTGATTGAATTCCTAATGAACAATATAGTCACCAGATTTGGTGTTCCAATTAAATTAGTTGTAGACAGTGCTATGAGTTTCAGATCATAGGAGATTACTAATTTTTTCTCAGAGATGGGCATAGTGTTGTCTTACTCATCTCCTTATCATCCACAGGCCAATGGACAGGCTGAATCTAGCAACAAGAGTATTTTGTAGATTCTGAAGAAAACCCTGGAAAAGAATAAGAGAAGTTGGCATGTGAAACTAAAGTTAGCCCTATGGGCTGATAGAATTTTTGAGAAGAGAGCTATGGAGAAGTCCACTTTTGAAATGGTATACACTGCAAAATCAAGATTGCCAGTTAATAATTTCCTTCCAATCTATAAATTTATGCAAGAAGAGGACATGGAAGTCAGTGATCCACTACAAGACAAGATGGTTTAGCTGATTGAATTGGATGAGATTAGAAGGGAAGGACAAAGAGAGAATGTAAAGCTACAATAGAAAATGAAATATCTCTTTGATAAGAGGGAAATTATGAGAAAATTCTAGCCTGGTGATATGGTCCTCCAATGGAATGCCAGGGTTGAAGAAAAGGGGAAACACAAAAAATTTGAGTCTTTGTGGATGGGACCTTATATTGTCTATCAAACCCATGGTAAGGACTCATATTTTCTGCAAAGTATGGATGGTAAAGAGCAGTAATTGCCAGTGCATGGATAGTTCTTGAAATTTTTCTTCAGTTAATTCTTTTTCCATGCACAGTAGGTTTGTATATGTGTATAGGTGTGTTTACTTCTATTGTGTATTTGTTTACTATTTTAGGTTAAGGTTTTGTGGTCTGCCTCCCAGAGATTCATAAATTCTTGCTATGATCTTGCAATCAAGCATCCTCAGATAGAGCCATTTTTGGGTATATTCTTAATTTTTTGAGGTGTGTGTCCAGATTTTGGGATAAATCTCCTTACAGGTGTTTTTCTTGGTCTAGGGTTTGGAAAATTCATAAAAATTGTCATAGACAAGTTCAAAAAATCCCTACCCTAGGTCTTGTCTTTGAAAAATGTCAAATCCATGCATAAACCCTCATGTTAGCCCTAATTATTCTATTTCATTGTTACCTTTTAGTCACTAAAGTGGTTAATCGTGCATGTGCTTATTTATCCCAAGTGTTCGCTGAATCAAAAAATGTCATAGCATGTCTCATATAGTATTCGGCGAATCAGCAAACAAGTCTATCTTATGTTGAGTGTTATTTTAGTCATGTGGTCTCTAAGTCTCCTAGTGGATACCTCAACCATTCAATGAATTGGCGGATGTGTTTGAACCTTGTTATATGTTTTTCCTTGTCGCCGAGTCTCCAAATGTTTTGGCGGTTATTTTACCCTTTGTGAGAACTAGCGAATAAAGGCTTTCTCCTATTCACTTAGTCCTTGGTAGTCATGTGTTAACACTTAGTGACCTAGCGAAAGCAATATTTTCTCATTCTCTGAATCCGACGGTCAAGGGTTATGTCAATTAGAGAACTGGAGAATAGCGTGGATTGGTTTCAAGATCAATGCCTCTGTTTTAATCTCAAGTATCTTTTGGGTCCTACATGTTTGACTTGGTGAATGAGTGACTGAGTACTTGTAATAGTATCCTCTAAGTCTGGCAGTTCTTACAGTTTGACCAAATAATTTTAGCCGAGGTAAGATTTCTTGTGCTCGCTTATTCTTGGAATAAGTTAGTGATGTGCTAATTGATCTAGTGATTCAACAAATCATGTGGTCACGTATTCTCTTAAAAGAAAGGTGAAGGGTGGGAGCATTTTGTGAATGGGAAAATCAAAGGAATGAAATTGTATTAAGCTTTCAGTCGCTTATTCTTGAAATAAAATGTTCAATGGTTGAAGCATTGGGAGAATCAGTGAATGCTTTGTTTGCTGAGTCTCAGAAATAAATGATTAAAGTTCATAGGTATTTAGAGAATTGGTGGTAGCCATCAATTTGTGTCAAGATCAATGGTTGATCCAGAATCTCAGTATGTAAGAGGGTGGTTAAAGAAAGATTCAGCGATTCAGAGAATAAAGGCGTCGCTAGTTCTCTAGATCATTGAACGGTTAAGTGTATCATCCAGCGAATGCACGAACCCTTTGTTCGCTAGATCTCCAAGAAATCTGACAGTTAGCTGGGACATTAAGAGAATGGGAGATGGCCTTATTCACTAGTTCTCCAAATAGTAACTGCAGTCAAGTACTCGAGGGTGATGCTTTAGTCGCTAAATCGCCAAATAGATCAAGAGTTAAGAATTGCATTGCGAGAACCTGTGAAGGTTTTGGTCGCCAGTTCTCTGAATCTGAGCTAGGGTTAACATTGTATTTGAGTGATCATGAGAAGCTTCCAGTCATTGATTCGCTGAATTAGTTCAGTTGGAAAAGGTAATAAAGGAAAAAGGAAAGAGGTCGTTACCTACATGGAATAAAGCACCCTGTCAAGCTGGTGAACTAGCAAGCCATCAAATCAGTTTCAATAGGAAGATTGCATGACGTAAATAGGTTTAAAGTACAAAATCATAATCATTTTCCTCTTTGCCTTATTTTTGAGTTGTTTAATTTATCTGTCAACATCTGAACATGGCTAGCTCAAAATTTGAAATCTGATGGTATATGAAATTGAATGTGGGAGTAATTAAGGAGATTTGCAGTAATTGTGGTAGTTGTACACTTCTGATCTGCATCGATAAATTATCAAAGCTCATTTGTATTATGTGTTCAAAATTAGTTGAAGAAAATTTTGTTTATCTGAAGGAGTTTCTGAGCACCAAGTAGTTGAGTTTGTGGAGGACTCAGGATAATTCTGTAGCGAAGATGAGTCAACCTGAGAAGGGTGTAGTGTCTTCTAGCGGCGAAGCCAAGTCCAAAAGTGGTGAAGATAAGAGCAAACCAAATTATTCAGATGAATTCATGAGATTGCTACCAGGATCCAATCAGAACAAGAGGGTTGTTGATGATGTGTTTGAAGATTTTCTAGGTCAGTGTAGAGATCTTGTCACTTCGGATTTCTTAGGTTATACCATCTTCAACTTCTTTTACGGAAATAGAAATAAGCATGTTCCTGTTTGTAATGGTTAGGTTTTGGGATTAGGAAAGATGGTTGTCCTAGATGTTTTCCTGGATGTAGATTTAATTGTTGCTCTAGCTAGAAGCTTTGACCAAATATCAAAGACAATTAGAAAAGTGGACCAGTCACCCTTAGTTACTCTTGATAGGGGTTCATTTATGAAGGCTTTTGGTCTATACTTTTCTTCTTCAACTAAGATAAATTTGAACCAGGAGAGGGAAAGGTATAAGAGTAATGTGGGTTCTGTAAAGGACCAGATGGTTAAACATATGCCAAAATAGGATAAATACATAGCCCCCCTTCCTGCTAGCATGAATGCCCCATATCAGTTTAAGTCTCTCCATCATTATATGAGATATACTTGTTATGCATTGTGTAGAGTTTTAGGAAATGATGGTGATGCAGAGTTTTTACCAGCTGATCTTTTGATGATCATCCTAGATATTCAGAATTCCTTGGTGAACACTGACTATGATTACATCCAGTATGTAATTGATAGAATACATGAAGGGTTGATATCTGTGAGAGACAGTAAGGTACCTATTAAGTTCTTTCACTATTCTTTATTGATGCATTTGATCTTGTTTTTCAATATCAACAGCTTTGATTTGAACATGTTGAAACTAAGGTTCACTTTCTAGGATCAGCATAATCCAGTACAATTGTGGGTACGGGTGTGGAATTCGGGTGTGGAATTCAACTTCCAATGAAGGGGATTTTTGTGTTTTTCAGAATTTCATTATCTATCCAATTATAGAGATGTTAGGTGTTAATGTCACCAGGTTATCACCTATAGTTTTGAGACCATCGCAGGATGTGGAGAAATGGGAGGGAAACCATAATTGGGGTGACTTCTACCTAGGAGAAAATTCTACAATTATCAGGTTTTATGGTTGTCCCCAACCCCCACATCTGTTACCAAAATATTCTACTCCAAGAGTTGCTTGTCTGGAATTTGTTTGGCAATTGATGTGCATAGATAGAGAACTTCTGGCCCCTCACAGGAAGGGTACATTTACACCTAGGCAATTCAAAATAGGTGATTTCTTGATAGGAAAAAGGGCTTTTTCCTAGATTATAGCATGGTTAAGCCAATTCAAGATGACAACTGGTGCTTGTAGATACATAGACCCTGAGGGTTTTATCAAAATTGCAAGATTGACTTATATTCCCAATATTGGTATGATTAAGGAACATGAGGGTTTGGATGAGGAGGATGTAATCAGGAACATTTTAGATATTGATGAGGTCACTAGAAGGTGGAATAGGTTTTTTGACTTGATAGATATGTCTAAATAGTTGAATGTAGCTCAAATTCCTTTCGGTGGCTTTTACCCTGACCTCCCCTACTTGAAAAGGATTGATAGGATGATAGAGATGTATGACACTCTGTCAAATTAGTTGGAAAATTTACTTGATCAAAAGAAGCAAACGAAAGGGAAGGATTATTCATCCTTTGACTATGAGGAGTTTTCTAATGAATCAGAGGAAGGGAATAGCCCACCATAGGTTGGGGATGTACAAGTTGTTGATCTTTCTCAAGATCAACCAGAAATAGAGAATCTTCCATAGCCACCCTTGAAGAAACAGAGGCTTGAGGAAGGAAAGCCATCAAGGAAAGGAAACAAAAGAGAATAATTGATAGAGCATATGTTTTAGTGCTAGGTGATAGGTCTTACCATCACCAATTGAGAAAATCAATAAGAGCAGGCAAGAAGGTGGCCACTGAGGAAGAAGATAAAGAACAGTCCCTGTGGTTAGAAAAGGATATTAGAGAGGTCTATCAAGAGGAATTTTTGAGTGATGACCAATTCATTAAAATTGATGAATTCAAAATTTTTCTTATTTGGAATAAGCAACAAGAAGTAGCTAAGGCCATGCCGGAAGGGATGGAACCTAGTGAAGAAACTTTGAGGGCTCTAGGTTCATATGACCCTAGCCTTCATCCTATACTAGTGGATGAATCCAGAGAGTTGGTTAAATCAAGTGGAATGTTGTTAACTCCAGGATGGGATCTGACCTCTGCTTTCATCATTGATAAAATAAGAAAGCAACCACAGGGTAGCTTGTCATATGAGGTTCACATTGGTGACATGATAAGAGGAAGTGGTTATGACCCCAAATCTCAAGTTGTTGCAATATGGTCTATGGCCCCTAAGACCCAAAAGCCATCCCTATTAATTATAGAGGACAAGATGGAGGGGAACAAAATCATATGGACTATGTAGAATACAACTGAGCTTGAAGTTTCCAAGGTAGTGACTCATTGGGCCAATTTGAAAGAGGCCAAGATAGCTCAGTTGTCTGAGAGGTATGAAAAATTGTTTGAAAGTTCAAGCATGGTTGCCAAGGATAGAGACTTGAAAATGATGAAGATCAAACAATTATAAGATGAGTTAGGAGAGGTAAAGGTCAGGCTTGAAGAAGCCTCAAAGGTAGTTCCTCCCCCTTCTTTGCAAATTGAGGCTCCAGTTCAGAAAGATGTGGAAGTGCCTGAGAGACCCACTGAGGACTTGGAAAAGATAAGGACAGAGGCATCTTTGGACACTATGTCAAAGATTGTGCAATACAGGCAGGAAAAGATAATAGGAAGAATGGACTCAGTTTACCAGTAAGTTAGTCAATTGAACCAGGAAAATGGAAAGGTAAATGAATCATTGGCTGCTCCTGAGCCACTTCATAGCATTTGGTCTAGGAGGAGTTCATTATTTGACAAGCTTGATAGCCTATAGGAGCATAAACTTGAGATCCCTGGGGTGGTAACTAAAGTTTTTGAGAAGATTTCCTTGATTAGTGTTGTTTCAAAGTTCTTTAAGGGTAAGTCTAACCAGGTAAAGGCCAAATTGACTATGTTTGATAAACATTATAGCAAGTATTTACCTCGCATATGTGACGACAATGGGAATATGGTTAAATTGGAGGAATGGGAGTTGTCAATGGATCAGTTGGTGATTTCACAGGATGCTTTCCTTAGTAGTAACAATACTTTGGATTTTGAAAGGTGTAACAATATAGTTGACAGTCTTTTTAAAGTTGAGAATGATTGTATACGTTTTGT
Source organism: Chamaecyparis obtusa (assembly GCA_027943335.1). Lineage (NCBI taxonomy): Eukaryota > Viridiplantae > Streptophyta > Pinopsida > Cupressales > Cupressaceae > Chamaecyparis > Chamaecyparis obtusa. The sequence goes on along the minus strand of BSBK01004949.1, from coordinate 44,185 downwards.
GGAAGAGGCTAAAAACATAACTGATTCTATGTGGGAGAAGCAATTCAGATTATTACAAGAATTATAGAATTAAAACTGGCCATCTAATGATGATATAAAAGAATGGGAAAAGTTGACAGCAAAGAAGAAGAAGAGGCCAGTTGTCCAGCTTATGGAAGAAGAAGAAGAATAGAGTGCACCTAGCACCTGATCCAGATAAAGAGGGAGAGCATGTTTCAAAAAGAGGATGATGTTTGTTAGCCTGTAATGGAAGTCATCATTCATGCAACAAAATTTAGTAACTACTCTAAAATATCCTCAGACAAAGGTGCCACCTACGGAATTATTGAGAAATGGATATTTGTAATTTGTTGTTGCAATCAATTTTGTCAGTTTGTAGTCTTGTCTCTAGTGTAAAATCTTTTCTAGCCATCCCAAGCTTGTTGCATCCTTTCAAGGATTCCAAGATGGCTGAGGGTATATACATAGCAAGTTTTGTTCATTAGGAGGTGGTTGAAAATACTTTGTAAAAAAGGTTTCTAAATACAAAACCTTATTTTCTAAAGAAGTGAGAGGATATTGTACCAAAACATTTTGACCATTAATACAAAATATTGGAGCTCTGTTATTGGTATTTTATTGTCTTTATGTATGGAATGTTTTAGTTTTCTTGTGTATTTAGATTGCAAGGCATTTTAAATACATTATTCACAAGGTGAATATAGGGGTTAAGCTTAAGTTTCTTTCAAGGAAAGAGTAAAATCTTAAGGGAGATTTCTGTGAACTAAATATCCATGTATGAATTTGATGACAGTTGTAGGAATTAAAAGGATGGGATGTTAGGCATGTCATTTGAGTTTCAGTATACTTGTTTTGATAGATATATGTGGAGGTATAATTTGACTCTAACGCCCAAGTGGATAAGGCACTAGTTTTGGATCCATTTACATTTATTTGCCACCCAAGATATAAACAATTGTTTCATTTTACTTTATCTGTACAATCTTAATTTGAATTATTCTGTGACAAGTTCATAGAAGTATATTGTAATGCTTTGTAGAAGCACTGAATGAGGTTAACCTTCCTTGAGTTCAACTCTAAAAAGAAGAAGGATGAATATCCTTAAACCGTTGTTTCATGTTACTGCTTTCATGATTTCTATCATAGTGTTGTGTATCAGGATAATTTGGGCCATACTCAGAGTTTTATCATCTTACTAAGTTGAGTTTGAAAGCAAAGACAAAGTAGTGACGGTGCTAGTTCACAATTCAGGGCTCAATCAAACATTGAATTCAAATAGGTATACACACCTGAGTACCCATACTCAAAGTGAAGAAGGTTTTCAAACCTTAATACCTTAGTGTTTGCATTTTTCTAGATTATAGTCTATTGTGATTACATGAGTTTATGAATATTTGATAATCTATAGATTTGTACACTAACAGAGTGGATATCATCAGATTAGGAAAAGAGAAGGAGATGAATGGAAGACTACCTTCAAGAAAAAAGGAAGGACTATATGAGTGGTTAGTCATGCCTTTTGGGCTAACCAATGCACTGAGCACTTTCATGCGGCTCATGAATGAGGTTCTGAAATAATTTCTGGGTAAGTTTGTCATTGTTTACCTAGCTGATATTTTGATCTTTAGTAAGACATTGGAGGAGCATATGATGCATATTCGTATGGTATTTGAGAAACTGAGAGAAGAGAAATTGTTGATTAATTTGAAGAAGTGCAATTTTGTGAAGAAAGGGTTACTGTATTTCGGTTTTATAGTTTCAACAGATGGTCTAAAAATGGACCCAGAGAAGGTACAGACTATCCTTGAATGGCCTAATCGAAGGAGTGCTACTGAGGTAAGATCTTTTCATGGTCTACCTAACTTTTACAGAAAGTTTATTAGAAAATTTAGCAGTATTTGTGGACCCTTGACAGAAACAATGAGAGCGGATAGAAAATAGTTTATGTGGACTAATGGGATAGAAAAGAGTTTTCAATTGTTGAAACAAAAAGTTACAGAACAACCTGTTTTAGCACTTCCATATTTTAATAAGGTGTTTCAAGTAGATTGTGATGCTAGTGGTACTGCAATAGGAGCTGTTATGAGCCAAGAAGGTAAACTTGTTGCTTATTTTAGTGAGAAGTTAAATAATTACAAGAGGAAATATTCTGTTTATGATCATGAATTTTATGCTATAGTTCAAACATTAAAGAAGTGGAGACATTATCTACTTCTTAAGGAGTTTGTTTTGTATACAAATCATCAAACTTTACAATATTGGAATAGTCAAGGAAAGTTGAATCAAAAGCATTTGAAATGGGTTGAGTTTTTGCAGAGTTATACATTTCTTATGAAACACAAGAGTGGAAATTCTAATTGGGTTGCAGATGCTCTTAGCAGAAGGCAACTATTGCTGATAGAAATGTAGATTGAAGAGGTTGGGTTCAAGGAACTCAAGAATTTGTATCCAGAGGATCCTAATTTTGGTGAAGCTTGGAAAGCTTGTATAGAACCTGTTACTCTAGACAGGATGAAATGGCTAGATTTCATCATCCAAGATGATATGCTATTTAGAGGGAGTCAGTTGTGCATTCCATGAAGTTCTATGAGGGAGAAGCTCATCAAAGAGAAGCATAGCGGAGGATTGGCTAGACATTTCGGTCATGATAAAACCCTTGCTTTGGTTAGTGAAAATTATTATTGGTTATAGTTACAGCAAGATGTGAAGAAGTTTGTATAGAGTTGTAGAGTATGTCAGATGGCAAAAAGAGTGAAGCAGAATATAAGGTTGTATCAGCCATTACCTATACCAGAGAAGCCTTGGGAGGATATCAGCATGGACTTTGTTCTTGGTTTATCGAGGACTCAGCGGGGACATGATTCAATTTTTGTGGTGGTTGATAGATTTTCGAAGATGGCACATTTTATTCAATGCAAGAAGACTAATGATGTTGTTCATGTAGTAGAATTTTTTTTTAGAGAAGTAGTGAGACTACATGGTTTGCCAAAGACCATAGTTTTGGATCGGGACACTAAATTTGTTGGATATTTCTAGCGCACATTATAGAAAATGTTGAAGACAGATTTGAAGTTCAGTTCATCACATCATCCATAGACTGATGGACAGACAGAGGTGGTGAATAGGAGTTTGGAAAATTTGCTGAGATGTTTGGTTGGAGATAAGCCAACATGATGGGATCTGATTTTACCACAGGCAGAATTTGCATACAATAATTTTGTCAACAAAAGCATTGGTAAATCACCATTCCAGATTGTATATGGAATTAGTCCAAGAAATGCATCTGAATTGAGAAAGATAGATAAAAGAGAAATAAGTACTACTGACGTTGAGGATTTTGTAGAACACTTGAAGAACATCTATGAGGAAGTGAGGAAGCACATTACCAAAATGAATGCATAGTATAAGGCTAAGGCAGATGAGAAAAGGAGGCATAAGGAATTTTAGGTTGGGGATGAAGTCATGGTTCATTTGCGGAAGGAGCGGCTTCCAGTTGGTACATATAACAAGCTGAAAATGAAGAAGTTTGGATGATGTAAGATACTGAAGAAGCATGATTCAGGAAATAAATATGAGGGAGAATAGCCTAGTGAGCTGAATATTTCACCAGTATTTAACATTTTAGATTTGACAGAGTATCATGAAGGAAGTGTCGAAGATGAGATCACAGTAGCATAGTGGAGTATTCCAGCAAGTAGTTCAGATACCAAGGAGAATGAAGACATACTGGACAATCCTCTTGGCAGAAGCACAAGGAATGAGACATATGAAGAATATCTGGTCAAGTGGAAAGGACAACCTGTTGAAGATTCATCATGGCTGACAAGGTAGGAGGTTAATCATCTTGGTTTTCCTCTACACACCTAAGTCATGATAGGGTCACTTCTCAAATTACTCTAGGTGTCTGATGCAGGAGCATCCTGGGTCTAAGAGAAATCTTGCATCACCCAAAAAGATTTATGTTTTTGTATTCAATAAGGGCTATCTTATGTAGAGCTACTATTTATGGAAACTTTCTATTTTTAGTAAGTTGGTCATAGGATCTTGAAATATGCTGATTTCACATGTGGAGGTTCATCTCACTCATATCAGCGTACCCATAAAGTTTCATTGACAGATCAAGTCTAGCTTTGTAGATATTGAAGATTTTCGGTATTGGTAGCAGGGTATAGATACTTTGAACTCCTTTTAGAAGGCTTTAGAGGCCCCGGATGAGGTTGAAAATTTGGGTGATGGGCACTTGCATAGGTTAAGCCTGTAGAACACTTCATGACCTTTCTGAATTGGGGTTATAATAGTCAATCAGAGCAATTGGCGATGACTTATGGTCTTCAGAAGTTGAGTCACCTGAAATGGTGGAAAATGATTTTCCTTAAAAATTTTTGTTTGGGTTTCAAAAGTTATTTTGAGCTGACTTTGATGTAATAAATTGTAAAATAAAATAATTCTAAGTTTGGTCGGCCATTTGGGCTAAATTTCTGGAACCTTCTCGGGCGATAGAAATTGCCTATATAAAGAAGGCCCGTAGTGTTGTCTTAGGCAGTTCTGAGTAGTACATATAGGTAATAATTTGAGGCTTTGTCCTATAGAATATTGTAAGGGAATGCCCATGTGGCTTTGCATATTGTAACTTTGAAAGTTTGTAACTCCACATTTGTGGAGATAATACGAAGCCAATTTTTCTTGCATATTGTTGTTGGTTCTCTATTTCTGTTATGTGTTTGTGGTATTAAGGGGAGCACCCTTCATCAAGTTGTATCAGAGCAGGAGTTCCTGAGTGTGTAAACAGATCACCGATTGTGAGGCAATTTGCACCAGGACCATGGGTTAGGGTTTTTATGTAAATAGATCACCGACTATGAGTTAGTTTGCACCAGGACCATGGTTAGGATTTCAGTGTGCATTGTGAAAATGCCTCCATGAAGGAAACTTGACGGAAGAGCTGGTGTTGAAACACATGAGGTTAGAGTGCTCTAGAGACAAGTGCAAGCATTCCAAGAAGAGATTTGTAGAAGAATGAATCTTAATGTCAGAGATGAAAATGAGGATGAAGCCGAAGAAGAAGATCATGAAGGAGAAGTTAAAATTGTGAACCAAGAGGAAGAAAGACTTTTTCTGGCCATTTCCAAGATTGGGAAAACACCTAAGATTGAGGTTCCTACATTTTCTAGAAATCTTAACCTAGAAGAATTGATTGACTGGATCAATGAATGTGAGGAATATTTTGAGTATGAAGATGTTGAGGATCCTGATAGGGTCAAATTTGTGAAGGCCAGACTGAAAGGTCATGCGAAGATCTGGTGGCAAGAGATTCAATTGGAGTGAAATAGAAGAGGGAAAGATAAAATCATAAGATGAGATCGGATGGTAGATAAATTGAAGTGACATTTCATTACTGTTGATTATGAGCTTGACCTACTGAAGAAAATACAAACTTTGCAGCAAGCAGGAAGATTTGTTCAGGAGTATACAGAGGAGTTCTATCGAATCCTCATTAGAATAGGCCATGCAGAAGCTGATAAGGAGAATGTTGCCTAATACTTTAATTGGTTAAGGCCAAGTATTTAGGAGGAGTTGAATTTGGTTTGAATGAATAGTATTGAGGAGGCATACCAGTTTTCCCTAAACGTAGAGGAAAAGATGAGCAAGAAATTTGACAGTAGACAAAATAGAAGAAGCCATGGTGGAAGATCTAGTGGATGATCATATGGTGGTTGAAATGAAGATCTGAAGAAGAAGGATGAAGTCAGTAGCAGTCAGAATCAGTGAGGAAATAATTCCAACCATTTCCAAGAGCAGAATAATAGAGATCAGAGAGGAAGAGGAAGAGGATAAGGATCTAGAAGAGGAGGCTTCCATGGAACATGTTTTCACTGTGGAGAAGAAGATCATAGGGAATTTGAATGTCCTCAGTGCTAAGGTAGAATAGACAAGAGAAATGAAGGCCAGGCCAAAGTTGCACATGTAGATGAAGATGCCAGATAATCAAATTCTAAAGATGTTGAAAGAGAAGAAACGTTGATTAATAGGAGAGTCCTGTTGAGTGGTGATAATGAACCTAAACAAATGAGGAGCCTGTTTCGCACCAGGTGCAAATGTGAGGGAAAGTGGTGTGATGTGATTATTGATAGTGGAAGCACTGAAAATTTGGTGTCAGAAGAGATGGTGATAAAGTTGAAGCTTAAGAGATAGAAACACCCACATCCATATTGGATTGCCTGGGTACAGGATGACCACAAGGTCATGGTCAATGAATAATGCCTAGTGAAGTTCAAGATTGGTGGATATCATGATGAGGTATTGTGTGATATCATATCTATGGATGTATGTCATATGTTGTTAGGTAGACCATGATAGTTTAAAAGATTTGCTATACATGATGGTCGTGCAAATACCTATTCCCCAACAAGGGATGAAGTGTGACAGAAGCTAAAACCATTGAATGACACAAAAGAAAAGGTATGTGGTAGTGCAAGAATAAGTTTTGTTGATGGAAAAAATTTCCTAGATGGTATGAGGCATGAGCATGTATATTTTTCTTTAATTCCAAAAGTTGGTAAAGAGGAAGTAGAAGATGTTCCTGTAGAAGTTGTAGATTTGATGAATCAGTTTTAGGATATTGTATCTGATAATGTGCCTGATAGATTACCACCAGTCAAGAAGATCAATCATCAAATGGACTTGATCCGAGGAGTGAGTTTGTTGAATAAGGCCACACATAGAATGGGACTTGCAGAAAGTGAGGAGTTGAACAGACAAGTACATGAGTTGTTACAAAAATGATTGATCCGTGAGAGTTTGAGTCCCTGTGCTGTACCAACGGTATTAGCACCAAAGAAGAATGGAGAGTTGAGGATGTGTACAAATTCAAGAGCAATTAACAAGATCATAATCAAGTACAAGTTTCTATTGCCAAGAATGGATGATATTATGGACTGTTTGAGTGGAGTTGTGTATTTCTCAAAGATAGATCTAAAGAGTAGATATCATCAAATTCAGACCAAAGAAGGAGATGAATGAAAGAATCCCTTATAGATAAAAGGACTATATGAGTGGTTAGTTATGCATTTTGGGCTAACCAATGCACCGAGCACTTTCATGCGGCTCATGAATGAGGTTCTGAAAGAATTTCTATGTAAGTTTGTCATTATTTACGTAGATGATATTTTGATCTTTAGTAAGACATTGGAGGAGCATATGATGCATATTCATATGGTATTTAAGAAGCTGAGAGAAGAGAAATTGTTAATTAATTTGAAGAAGTGCAATTTTGTGAAGAAAGAGTTAGTGTATTTGGGCTTTGTAGTTTCAGTAGAAGGTCTAAAAATGGACCTAGAGAAGGTATAGGCTATCTTTGAATGGCCTACTCCAAGGAGTGCTACTGAGGTAAGATCTTTTCATGGTCTAACTAGCTTTTACAAAAATTTTATCAGAAATTTTAGCAGTATTTGTGGACCGTTGACTGAAACAATAAGAGGGGATAGAAAAGAGTTTAAGTGGACTAATGGGGTAGAAAAGAGTTTTCAATTATTGAAATAAAAAGTTATAGAACAACCTGTTTTAGCACTTCCATATTTTAATAAGGTGTTTCAAGTAGATTGTGATGCTAGTCATAATGCAATACGAGCTGTTATGAGCCAAGAAGGTAAACCTGTTGCTTATTTCAGTGAGAAGTGAAATGATGCCAAGAGAAAATATTCTATTTATCATCAAGAATTTTATGCTTTAGTTCAAACATTAAAGAAGTGGAGACATTATCTACTTCCTAAGGAGTTTGTTTTGTATACTAATCATCAAGCTTTGCAATATTTGAATAGTCAAGGAAAGTTGAATCAGAGGCATTTGAAATGGGTTGAATTTTTGCAGAGTTATATATTTGTTTTGAAACACAAGAGTGGAAAGTCTAATAGGGTTGCAGATGCTCTTAGTAGATGGCAATTATTGCTGATAGAAATGTAGATTGAAGTGGTTGGGTTTAAGGAACTCAAGAATTTGTATCCAGAAGATCCTAATTTTGGTGAAGCTTGAAAAGCTTATACAAAACCTATTACTCTAGACAGGATGAAATGGCTGGATTTGATCATCCAGGATGATATGCTATTTAGAGGGAGTCAGTTGTGCATTCTATGAAGTTCTATGAGGGAGAATCTCATCAAACAGAAGCATAGCAGAGGATTGGCTAGACATTTTGGTAATGATAAAACCCTTGCTTTGGTTAGTGAGAATTATTATTAGCCACAGTTGCAACAAGATGTGAAGAAGTTTGTATAGAGTTGCAGAGTATGTTAGATGGAGAAAAGAGTGAAGAAAAATATAGGGTTTTATCAGCCATTACCTGTACCAAAGAAGCCTTGGGAGGATATTAGCATGGACTTTATTCTTGGTTTACTAAGGACTTAGTGGGGACATGATTCAATTTTTGTGGTGGTTGACAGATTTTCAAAGATGACACATTTCATTATCTGCAAGAAGACTAATGATGTTATTCATGCAGCATAATTGTTTTTTAGAGAAGTAGTGAGACTACATAGTTTGCCAAAGACCATAGTTTCAGATCGGGACACTAAGTTTGTTGGATATTTCTGGCACACATTATGGAAAAAGTTGAAGAGAGATTTGAAGTTCAGTTCATCACATCATCCATAGACTAATGGATAGACAGAGGTGGTGAATAGGAGTTTGGAAAATTTGCTGAGATGTTTGGTTGGAGATAAGCCAGTAGGATGGGAGTTGATTTTACCATAAGTAGAATTTGCATACAATAATTCTGTCAACAGGAGCACTAGTAAATCACTATTCCATATTGTATATGGAATTAGTCCAAGAAATGCATCTGAATTGAGAAAGATAGATAAAGGAGAAATAAGTAGTGCTAAAGCTGGGGATTTTGTAGAACACTTGAAGAACATCTATGAGGAAGTGAGGAAGCACATTACCAAAGTGAATGCATAGTATAAGGCTAAGGCAGATAAGAAAAGGAGGCATAAAATTTTTTAGGTTGGGGATGAAGTCATGATTCATTTGCGGAAGGAGCAGTTTCCAGTTGGTACATATAACAAGCTGAAAATGAAGAAGTTTGGACCATGTAAGATACTGAAGAAGCATGATTCAGGAAATAAATATGAGGTAGAATTGCCTAGTGAGCTAAATATTTCACTAGTGTTTAACATTTCAGATTTGACAGAGTATCATGAAGGAAGTGTTGAAGATGAGATCACAGTAGCATAGTGGAGTATTCCAGCAAGTAGTTCAGATACCAATGAGATTGAAGACATACTGGACAGTCATGTTGGCAGAAGCACAAGGAAAGGACATATGAAAAATATCTGGTCAAGTGGAAAGGATGATCTGTTGAAGATTCATCATGGCTAACAAGGGAGGAGGTTAACCATCTTGATTTTCCTCTACACACCTGAGTCGTGATAGGGTCACTTCTCAAATTACTTTGAGTGTTTGATGCATTAGCATCCTAGGTGTGAGAGCAATCTTGCATCACCCAAAAATATTTCTATTTTTGTATTAAATAAGGGCTATCTTGTGTAGAGCTGGTATTTATGGAAACTTACTATTTTTAGTAATTGGTCATCCAATCTTGGAATGTTCTAATTTCACAAGTGGAGGTTCATCTCATTCGTATCAGCCTACCGATAAAGTTTCATTGACAGATCAAGTCTAGCTTTGTAGATATTGAAGATTTTTGATATTGGTAGCAGGGTACAAAAAATTTGAACTTAGTTTTGAGGGCTTTAGATGCCCCAGATGAGGTCAAAAATTTAGGTGATGGGCGCTTGCCTGGGTCACACCCGTAGAATGCTTCGTGACCTTTCCAAATTAGGGTTATAATAGTCAATTAGAGAAACTAGCGATGACTTATGGTCTTCAGAAGTTGAGTCACCTGAAATGGTGGAAAATGATTTTGCTTCAAAAAATTTCTTTGGGTTTCAGAAGTTATTTTGAGCCAACTTTGATGTAATAAATTGTAAAATAATATAATTCTAAGTTTGGTTGGCCCTTTGGGCTAAATTTCTGGAACCTTCTCGGGTGGTAGAAATTGCCTCTATAAAGAAGGCCCTTAGTGTTGTCTTAGGCAATTTTGAGTAGTAGATCTGGGTGATAATTTGAGGCTTTTTCTTACAGAATATTGTAAGGGAATGCGCATGTGGCTTTGCATATTGTAATTTTGAAAGTTTGTAATTCCACATTTGTGGAGATAATAAGAAGCCAATTTTTTTTGCATATTGTTGTTGTTTGTTTGTTTTTGTTATGTGTTTGTGGTATTAAGGGGAGCACCCTTTATCAAGTGGTATTAGAGTAGGAGTTCTTGAGTGTGTAAATAGATCACCGCTTGTGAGGTAGTTTGCACCAGGACCATGGGTTAGGGTTTTTATGTAAATAGATCACCGACTATGAGGCAGTTTGAACTAGGACCATGGTTAGGGTTTCAGTGCGCATCAAGAAAATGACTCCATGAAGGGAATGTGGTAGAAGAGCTGGTGTTGTAACACCTGAGGTTAGAGCACTCCAGAGAGAAGTGCAAGCATTGCAAGAAGAGATTCATAGAGGAATGAATCTCAATGTCAGAGATGAAAGCGAGGATGAAGCTGAAGAAGAAGATCAAGAAGGAGAAGTCAAAATTGTGAACCAGGAGGAAGAAAGACTTTTTCGGGCTATTTTCAAGATTGGTAAAAGACCTAAGATTGAGGTTCCTACATTTTCTAAAAATCTAAACCTATAAGAATTGATCGACTCGATCAATGAATGTGAGGAATATTTTGAGTATGAAGATGTTGAGGATCTTGATAGGGTCAAATTTGCGAAGGCCAAACTGAAAGGTCATGCGATGATCTGGTGTAAAGAGATTCAATTGGAGTGAAATAGAAGAAGGAAAGATAAAATCACAAGATGGGATTAAATGGTGGATAAATTTAAGCGACAATGCATTCCTGTTGATTATGTGATTGACCTACTAAAGAAAATTCAAAGTTTGAAGCAAGCAGGAAGATCTGTTTATGAGTATATAGAGGAGTTCTATTGACTCCTCATGAAAATAGGCCATGCAAAAACTGATAAGCAGAAAGTTTCTTGATACCTTAATGGGTTAAGGCCAAGCATTCAGGAGGAGTTGAATCTAGTTTGAATGAACAATATTAAGGAGGCATACCAGTTTTCCCTAAAAATAGAGGAAAAGTTGAACAAGAAATTTGAGAGTAGACAAAACGGAAGAGGTTATGGTGGAAGATCTAGTGGATGGTCATATAGTGGCCGAAATGAAGATCCAAATAAGAAGGATGAGGCCAGTAGTAGTTAGAATCAGTGAGGAAACAATTCCAATCATTTCGAAGATCAAAATAATAGAGATCAGAGAGGAAGAGGAAAAGGACAAAGTTTTGGAAGAGGAGGCTTCTGTGGAACATGTTTTCACTGTGGGGAATAAAGTCATAGGGCATTTGAATGTCCTTAGCACCAAGATAGAATAGACATGAGAAATAAAGGCTAGGCCAGAGTTGCACATGTAGATGAAGATGCCAGATCATCAAATTCAAAAGATGTTGAAAGAGGAGAAACACTGATTAACACCAGGTGCAAATCATCATGGCTGACAAGGGAGGAGGTTAACCATCTTGGTTTTCCTCTACAAACCTGAGTCATGAAAAGGTCACTTCTCAAATTACCCTAGGTGTCTGATGTAGGAGCATCCTGGGTGTAAGAGCAATCTTGCATCACCCAAAAATATTTATGTTTTTATATTCAATAAGGGCTATCTTGTGTACAATGACTATTTATGGAAACTTTCTATTTTTACTAAGTTGGTCATACGATCTGAAAATGTTCTAATTTCACATGTGGAGGTTTATCTCAGTCGTATCAGCCTGCTAGTAAAGTTTCATTGACAGATCAAGTCTAGCTTTGTAGATATTGAAGATTTTTGGTATTGGTAGTAGGGTACATAAACTTTGAACTCAGTTTTGAAGGCTTTAGAGGCCTTAGATGAGGTTTAAAATTTTGGTGATAGGCCCTTGTGCGGGTCAAGCATGTAGAACACTTTGTGACCTTTTCGAATTGGGGTTATAATAGTCAATTGGAGCAACTGGCGATGACTTATGGTCTTTGAAGGTTGAGTCTCCTTAAATGGCGAAAAATAATTTTCTTTCAAAATTTTTGTTTGGGTTTCAAAAGTTATTTTGAGCCGACTTTGATGTAATAAATTGTAAAATAAAATAATACTAAGTTTGGTCAGCCCTTTGGGCTAAATTTATGGAACCTTCTCGGGCGGTAGAAATTGCCTATATAAAGAAGGCCCATAGTGTTGTCTTAGGCAGTTCTAAGTAGTAGATCTGGGTAATAATTCGAGACTTTTTCCTATAGAATATTGTAAGGGAATGCCCATGTGGCTTTTCATATTGTAATTCTGAAAGTTTGTAATTCCACATTTGTGGAGATAATAAGAAGCCAATTTTTCTTGCATATTGTTGTTGTTTCTCTATTTCTATTATGTGTTTTTGGTATTAAGGGGAGCACCCTTCATCAAGTGGTATCAGAGTAGGAGTTCTTGAGTGTGTAAATAGATCATCGATTGTGAGGCAGTTTGCACTAGGACCATGGGTTAGGGTTTCTATGTAAATAGATCACCAACTGTGAGGGAGTTTGCACCAGGACCATGGTTAGGGTTTCAACACACATCGTGAAAATGTCTCCACAAAGGGAATATGGCGGAAGAGCTGGTGTTGTAACACCTAAGGTTAGAGCGCTCCAAAGACAAGTGTGAGCATTTCAAGAAGAGATTTATAGAGGAATGAATCTTAATGTCAGAGATGAAAGCGAGGATGAAGCCGAAGAAGAAGATCAAGATGGAGAAGTCAAAATTGTGAACCAGGAGGAAGAAAGAATTTTTCAAGCTATTTTCAAGATTGGGAAAAGACCTAAGATTGAGGTTCCTACATTTTCTGGAAATCTTAACCTAGAAGAATTGATTGAATAGATAAATGAATGTGAGGAATATTTTGAGTATGAAGATGTTGAGGATCTTGATAGGGTCAAATTTGTGAAGGCCAAACTGAAAGGTCATGTGAAGATCTGGAGGCAATAGATTCAATTGGAGTGAAATAGAAGAGGGAAAGATAAAATCACAAGATGGGATCAGATGGTGGATAAATTGAAGTGATAGTTCATTCCTATTGATTATGAGCTTGACCTACTGAAGAAAATGCAAAGTTTGAAGCAAGCAGGAAGATTTGTTCAGGAGTATACAAAGGAGTTCTATCGACTCCTCATCAGAATAGGCCATGCAGAAGCTGATAAGGAGAAAGTTTCCTGATACTTTAATGGGTTAAGGCCAAGCATTCAGGAGGAGTTGAATCTGGTTCGAATGAACAGTATTGAGGAGGTATACCAGTTTTCCCTAAAAGTAGAGGAAAAGCTGAACAAGAAATTTGAGAGTAGACACAATGGAAGAGGTCATGGTGGAAGATCTGGTAGATGGTCATATGGTGGCTGAAATAAAGATTCGAAAAAGAAGGATGAGGCCAGTAGCAGTCAGAATCAATGAGGAAACAATTCCAATGATTTCCAAGATTAGAATAATAGAGATAAGAGAGGAAGAGGAAGAGGACAAGGATCTGGAAGAGGAGGCTTCCGTGGAACATGTTTTCACTATGGAGAAGAAGGTCATAGGGCATTTGAATGTCCTCAGTGCCAAGGTGGAATAGACAGGAGAAATGAAAGCCAGGCTAGAGTTGCACATGTAGATGAAGATGCTAGATCATCAAATTCTGAAGATGCTGAAAGAGGAGAAATGCTGATTAACTAGAGAGTCCTATTGAGTGGTGAGAATGAATCTGAACAAAGGAGGATCCTGTTTCACACTAGGTGCAAATGCGAGGGCAAGTGTTTTGATGTGATTATTGATAGTGGAAGCACTGACAATTTGGTGTTAGAAGAGATGGTGACAAAGTTGAAGCTCAAGAGATAGAAACACCCACATCCATATCGGATTGCCTGGGTATAGGATGACCACAAGGTCATGGTTAATGAACAATGCCTAGTGAAGTTCAAGATTGGTGGATATCATGATGAGGTACTATGTGATATCATATCTATGGATGTATGTGATATGTTGTTAGGTAGACCATGGAAGTTTGACAGATGTGTTGTACATGATGGTCGTGTGAATACCTATTCCCTGACAAAGGATGGAGTGCGACATAAGCTAAAGCTATTGAATGACAGAGAATAAAAGGTATGTGGTAGTGCAAGAATAACTTTTTTTGATGGAAGAAATTTCCTAGATGGTATGAGGTATGAGCATGTATGTTTGGCTTTAATTCCAAAAGCTGGTAAAGAGGAAGTAGAAGATGTTCCTATAGAAGTTGCAGATTTGATGAATGAGTTTCAGGATATTGTATCTGATAATGTGCCTAATGGATTACCACTAGTCAGGAAGATCAATCATCAAATGGACTTGATCCTAGGAGCAAGTTTTCTGAATAAGGAAGCACACAAAATGACATCTGCAGAAAGTGAGGAGTTGAACAGACAAGTACATGAGTTGTTACAGAAAGGATTGATCCATGAGAGTCTAAGTCCCTTTGCTGTACCAGTGGTATTAGCACCAAAGAATAATAGAGAGTGGAGGATGTGTATTGATTCCAAAGCAATTAACAAGATCACAATCAAGTAGAGGTTTCCATTGCCATGAATCGATGATATTATAGATTGTTTGAGTGGAGCTGTGTATTTCTCAAAGATAGATCTGAAGAGTGGATATCATAAGATTCAGATTAGAGAAGGAGATGAATGGAAGAATGCCTTCAAGACAAAGGAAGGACTATATGAGTGGTTAGTCATGCCTTTTGGGCTAACCAATGCACTGAGCACTTTCGTGCGGCTCATGAATGAGATTGTGAAATAATTTTTTGGTAAGTTTTTCATTGTTTACCTAGATGATATTTTGATTTTTGGTAAGACATTGGAAGAGCATATGATGCATATTCCTATGGTATTTGAGAAGCTAAGAGAAGATAAATTGTTGATTAATTTGAAGAAGTGCAGTTTTGTGAAGATAAAGTTAGTGTATTTGGGCTTTGTAGTTTTAGCAGAAGGTCTAAAAATGGACCCAGAGAAGGTACAGGCTATCCTTGAATGGCTTACTCCAAGGAGTGCTACTGAGGTAAGATCTTTTCATGGTCTAGCTAGCTTTTATAGAAAGTTTATCAAAATTTTAGTAGTATTTGTGGACCCTTGACTGAAACAATGAGAGGGGATAGAAAAGAGTTTAAGTGCACTAATGGGGTAGAAAAGAGTTTTCAATTGTTGAAATAAAAAGTTACTGAACAACCTATTTTAGCACTTCTATATTTTAATAAGGTGTTTCAAGTATATTGTGATGCTAGTGGTACTACAATAGGAGCTTTTATGAGCCAAGAAGGTAAACCTATTACTTATTTTAGTGAGAAGTTAAATGATGCCAAGAGGAAATATTTTGTTTATGATCAAAAATTTTATGCTATAGTTCAGACATTAAAGAAGTGGAGACATTATCTACTTCCTAAGGAGTTTGTTTTGTATACTGATCATCAAGCTTTGCAATATTTGAATAGTCAAGGAAATTTGAATCAGAGGCATTTGAAATGGGTTGAGTTTTTATAGAGTTATACATTTGTTTTGAAACACAGGAGTGGAAAGTCTAATAGGGTTGCAGATGCTCTTAGTAGAAGGAAACTATTGCTGTTAGAAATGCAGATTGAAGTGGTTGGGTTCAAGGAACTCAAGAATTTGTATCCAGAGGATCTTGATTTTGGTGAAGCTTGGAAAGCTTGTATAGAACCTGTTACTCTAGATAGGATGAAATGGCTGGATTTCATCATCCAAGATGATATGCTAGTTAGAGGGAGTTAGTTGTGCATTCCACAAAGTTATATGAGGGAGAATCTCATCAAAGAGAAGCATAGCAGAGGATTGGCTAGACATTTTGGTCGTGAGAAAACCCTTGTTTTGGTTAGTGAGAATTATTATTGGCCACGGTTACAGCAAGATGTGAAGAAGTTTGTACAGATTTGTAGAGTATGTCAGATGGCGAAAGGAGTGAAGCAGAATATAGGGTTGTATCAGCCATTACCTATACCAGAGAAGCCTTGGGAGGATATCAGCATGGACTTTGTTCTTAGTTTATCAAGGACTCAACGGGGACATGATTCAATTTTTGTGGTGGTTGATAGATTTTCAAAGATGGCACATTTCATTCCCTGTAAGAAGACTAATGATGTTGTTCATGTAGCAGAATTATTTTTCAGAGAAGTAGTGAGACTACATGGTTTGCCAAAGACCATAGTTTCAGATTGGGACACTAAGTTTGTTGGATATTTCTGGCGCACATTATGGAAAAAGTTGAAGATAGATTTGAAGTTCAGTTCATCACATCATCCATAGACTGATGGATCGACAGAGGTGGTGAATAGGAGTTTGAGAAATTTGCTAAGATGTTTGGTTGGAGATAAACCAACAGGATGGGATTTGATTTTACCATAGGTAGAATTTGCATACAATAATTTTATCAACAGGAGCACTGGTAAATCACCATTCTAGATTTTATATGGAAGTAGTCCAAGAAATGCATTTGAATTGAGAAAGATAGATAAAGGAGAAATAAGTAGTGTTAAAGCTGAGGATTTTGTAGAACACTTGAAGAACATCCATGAGGAAGTGAGGAAGCACATTACCAAAATGAATGCACAGTATAAGGCTAAGACAGATGAGAAAAGGAGGCATAAGGAATTTCAAGTTGGGGATGAAGTCATAGTTCATTTTTGGAATGAGCGGTTCCTAGTTGGTACATATAACAAGCTGAAAATGAAGAAGTTTGGACCATTTAAGATACTGGAGAAGCATGATTCAGGAAATACATATGAGGTAGAATTGCCTAGTGAGCTGAATATTTCACTAGTGTTTAACATTTCAGATTTGATAGAGTATCATGAAGGAAGTGTTGAAGATGAGATCACAGCAGCACAGTGGAGTATTCCAGCAAGTAGTTCAGATACCAAGGAGATTGAAGACATATTGGATAGTCATGTTGGCAAAAGCACAAGAAACATGACATATGAAGAATATCTGGTCAAGTGGAAAGGATGACCTATTGAAGATTCATCATGGCTGACAAGGGAGGAGGTTAACCATCTTGGTTTTCCTCTACACACCTGAGTCGTGATAGGGTCACTTCTCAAATTACCCTAGGTGTCTAATGCAGGAGCATCCTGGGTGTAAGAGAAATCTTGCATCACCCAAAAATATTTCTATTTTTGTATTCAATAAGGGTTATCTTGTGTAGAGCTGCTATTTATGGAAACTTTCTATTTTTAGTAAGTTGGTCATACAATCTTGGAATGTTTTTATTTCACATGTGGAGGTTCATCTTAGTCCTATCAACTTACTGGTAAAGTTTCATTAATAGATCAAGTCTAGCTTTGTAGATATTGAATATTTTTGGTATTGGTAGCAGGGTACATAAACTTTGAACTCAGTTTTCAAGGCTTTAGAGGCCTTGGATGAGGTCAAAAATTTGGGTGATAGGCACTTGCATGGGTCAAGCCTGTAGAACACTTTGTGACCTTTCCAAATTGGGGTTATAATAGTCAATCAGAGCAACTGGTGATTACTTATGGTCTTCAGAAGTTGAGTCATCTGAAATGGCAGAAAATGATTTTCCTTCAAAAATTTTGTTTGGGTTTCAAAATTTATTTTGAGCCGACTTTGATGTAATAAATTGTAAAATAAAATAATTCTAAGTTTGGTCGGCCCTTTGGTCTTCCATAGATTTTCTTCTATCACACCATCTACGGTACCCACTGCACATAGGGTAGTCATTTCTTCCCAGAGAGAATAAATTGAGAAGATCTCTCATATTGAGTCTATGACTACCACCATTACATCAAATACTAGAGGGAGATATATTTTGACTCAACTTGGATGATCTAGAACATCATCTTCTAGGGCCCATCATCTACCACTACAGGGCCTAGTCTGAAGCCATATAAAGTTGTTGGTTTCCTAACACCACATGAGGTATGAGCACTACAAGGATGAGATGAAGTTTATGTGTGGTTATTTTCCCGAGAAACTACTACACATATTTATTTATTTTATTAATACCGAAACAGAGTGTTAGAGATATGAGGTGACCCCACAATAGTAGTTTACACTTTTTCACACATGCTAATTTTGGGTTCAAAATAACACATTTTTAAGAAAATATGATGATTTAATCCTTGAGATGTCCTATTTGAAGGAATTAATTAAAAATAGTAAAGATCAAAGCCTCTTCGATCAAAAAATCTTTGAGATAACCTCTCTAATCCTCATTTATACCTTTAATAGAGTCTCCTTCACATGTATTAAAATGCTAACAAAAAATCACTTTGACTTTATCTTATGGAAGATCAAACAAATTCATTTGACAAACTTATCTATGTAGTATGGTACTACTCAAAAAAATATTTTCAATTATTATAATGTTAATATATGTTAAGTTTATTATGACTTCATATTTTTAGTTACTAAACATAAATATTTCACCATATATCAACCTCTCAATTTTGCACTTATGGAAAAATAGTAAACAAGAGGAAAAACAAACTTTTAAAAAATTTCTATGCACTAGGCATTGAATCCCTCTTTCTATCAAAAATATAAAGTAAAATTGGACAAATACACAAGTTACAAGTTTTAAAATGAACATATGTTAAAATTATAATTATGTCAACTTCAAATGATAATAAAATATGAAATACTAAGGATAAAGAAATCAAACCAATTGCAAGCATAAGATATGGATGTTACAAAACTAAATTTGAAAGAATCATGTTCATATCTAGTTTTCAAAAAAACATATGCTTTATAATGTGAGTGTCAGTATTTAAAAATATTGTTTACAACAACATACTAGTTTTTGAGGGAGATAGAAAATTGGATTCAGATCAATTCCAAAAAATAAAATAAAAAAATATATTTAGAATCTACACATAAAATTCTAAAAGAATCTAATTTACTTCACCTTCAAATTTGTAAGATTTTAGAAGCTACATGCATCTGAATGTGAAGTTTTTTTTCTGAATGTACATCTCAATGTCAAAGTAGACAAAAAAGTGTAACCTACTATTATGGGACCACCCTATGATTACACATGCACAACCTATAGTTCAATTGACCTAGTCCATGCTAGTTCATACACAACAATCACATCAATTTGCACATCACGAGTCACCCAAAGATCACTCTATAGTTTTAGAGGAGGAGATACATACTAACTAGGTACACATCACAATTGATGACCTAGACATATTTGACAAGTAGATGTATGGAGTAAGAGAGATGGGTTTTGGGGAGATTATGTTATAGTCAGAATCTAGACCTCTCCCCTCTCAAATACATAGGCCCATAAAGTCCTCATTATTAGATAGGATTAGGACTAGAGAGGGTGTACATGATGCAGCTATTCCTCCTACACCAAACAAGCACATTTTTAATTTGATTTATTTTAACATGAATATAGTTATTCAATTTTTTCTAAACAAAACATTAAAAAAAAATTGTAGTCATGATCTAATGATTATATATATTTTTCTATAGGTTTGTATTTAGCTCACATTACCCCTAGTCTAGGGTCAGAGTGTGTGTGTAGATGAAATTCACTTGATATGACACCCTCTAGTAAGCAAGTGAGTTTTAGATACTTATACATTTGTACATTTGAGTGTGTAGGTTAATATTCTTTTTACATTACTAACTTTATATATATATATATATATATATATATATATATATATATATATATATGTATATGTATATGTATATGTATATGTATATGTATATGTATATGTATATGTATATGTATATGTATATGTATATGTATATATACATATATGTATATGTATATGTATATATACATATATGTATATGTATATGTGTATATATGTATATGTATGTGTGTGTATATATATATATATATATATATATATATATATATATATATATATATATATATATATATATATATATATATATATATATATATATATATATATATGTATGTATGTATGTATGTATGTATGTATGTATGTATGTATGTATGTATTTATCATCTTAAAATGGAAGCACTTCCATGATAAGAGCATTTATCCCTCTGAGTAAGTGGTTTGAGGTTATGTTAAGCACCTTGATCGGGTCTTTGCATGTATCTATCTTTTTCCCCTATTTTGCTTCCCTCTGCACCCATTTTCCTCTTCATATCTGTATTTCCTAGCATTCTGGGCTAGGGTCTTGAGGTTTTTGACATCAAGGTCAAAGTCAACCTTGAGGGTCAAAGTAAACCTTGACCCTGACCTAGGGCAGAGTCAACCTCATCCTTGACCCCTAGTTCAAATTTTAAGTTTTTCTGATGTTCGGGCATCTGGTTTCGGAAAGATTTTTCCTGCCTCTAGGTCAGCCATTTTGGGTTTCGAAGTGGTAAATCCTTAAATTGCATTTAATATGGTTCCATTTCTAGGGGTTAAGGTTAATTGGGATTTAATTCCCCAATGTCAGCCTTCTCTAGAGGTTTGTGCCCTAGTTCACCATAAAAAAAGGCTTTCCTCTCTCATTTTCCACATCCACTTTTTATGATCAAGCTCTCAAGTGCAAGCAAGTGAATCCAAGCATTCAAGAAAGCCTTCAAGCATTCAAGTGTTCAAGCATTCATTCATCAAGGAGATCCATTTTTAGCCATTGAAGGATTCAATCTCTTTGGAGCCCCCTTGAAGATCCATCCTTCTACATTCATCCTAGCCTCTTCATATGCAAACATCAATTCAAGATTGGTGTTGAAGATCAAATGCCATTGATTTGAGATATCCTACATTCATTCTACATCCATTGGAGCATTCCTACTTGTGGATTTAAGGATTTGAATCCTCTACAAGGACTTCAACATAAGCAAGGTGAATTGTTTCATTTACTTTGTTTATGCACATTACATTTCAATTAAAATTCAAGGTTAATTCTTAAATTGGGGTTTGACCAAGGTAAACTCCCCATACAAACAACAAAACCCCATTTTTCTTATAGGTACAGGTGCGGAATTTCAGATGTGAGATTAGATTTAGATACCCTTTTTGGAAAACTTATGAGATCTGCGAACAAGGTCAAAATCGTCATTCAGAATATGATTGTAGCATTTGACCTTTTATGAGGGTCAAATACTACCTGCTATCGAAAAGACAAAAGATTTATGGGTTTTCTTCATCTCAGCATTTCCAGTCCAAAACAAGCTGCAGAATTGCCTAAAAGTACACACAGACATTAGAAATTGGCATTTTCTAGATTTTCCATATTTTGAGGTTAGTATTTGTATTTCAATTATTTCAGATTTCAAGCACAATTCTACTATAGGGAAATATAAGGTTTTCTTCCTCTTTCATATTCTCCATAGATTGATTCGATTGTGCATTAACCTTTTGGTTGATCAAATTAGATCTCTCCTCTAGGAATTTAGATTTAGGAGTGGATCTCATATTTCCCCCATATAATACATTGAATGATGGTGATTCCATTTTTCCATCATTCATTTTGGTGAACCCGATATACTTACTCTCGTTTCTTTTTTGGAATTGGATGCCCTATTGTGTTTTGTGGTGTTAGATTTCCTTTTATCTTGTTAGTATTAGATTTCTCTTTTATGTTAGATCTTGCATGCTAATTAAATACAAAAATATTCATGCTTTATGTGTTCTTAGTTTAGTTATGTAAGATTTGAGCAATACAAATCCACAAAACCCAAAGATCATCTGCATACAAAAACCTGTTACAAGGAAGTAGGGACAAGAAGAGGGCAACGGTTTGACTCAAAAATATGAAGAAGAAAATATCCTCAAATTAATTAATGAATTGAATGTACAATGGATCATCCTAATAAAAGAAATCGAAAGCCTTGAAAGGCACACCTAGTGCATGTAATAATTAGTTAAATTATTACAAGACTGATGCATGCAAGTTTATATTTAAAATAACTACTGCATAAGTTTAAATCAACTAGTGCATGTGTGTTTAAATATAAATAACTAAAAATAAAAGTGTTGACATCTTAAGAAGGGAGTAAAGTTAATTAATATAATTAATACTTTACTCTAACACCCCCTTAAGATGAGAAACAATGCAGCTACAAATAATGCAAGAAGAAAGAAAAGGAAACTACAGTGCTAAAAGCATAAAAATGGGTCCCAAAAACATGGCCTAATGAGGTACCCAGCACAACCAAATCTCTGTAAAATGGAGAAATAGAGAAAACCCAGTGGGAAAAAATCCCTACTCCAAAAAGAGAGAAAAATGTAGAAAAAGAAATGGCTCAAGAGACTCTCTCAAAACCATAAGTACAAATAGGCCCCCCATGAGAGAGGGATGAGACATCAAAGCCCCCCCAGAATGATGGAACCCCTATGGAAATGATTGAACCAATGCAACTCCAATGCAGAAGAAACAAAGGCACAGAACAAGGAAACCCCTAAATGAGAGGTGAAATTGGAAGGCCTAACTAATGCTCAATGGAGAAAACATGAGGATCCTGAAAGGGAATCCCCAATGTAGGTGGTGTGATAGGTGTGTTGACACTATCATGAAAGAGGAGATGAACTGATGCAGGAGCATCCTGGGTGTAAGAGCAATCTTGCATCACCCAAAAATATTTCTGCTTGCTTTTCAATAAGGGCTATCTTGTGTAGCACTGCTATTTATGGAAACTTGCTATTTCTAGTAAGTTGGTCATATGATCTCAGAATGTTCTGATTTCACATGTGGAGGTTCATCTCGGTCATATAAGCCTGTCAGTAAAGTTTCATTGCTAGATCAAGTCTGGTTTTGAAGATATTGAAAATTTTTGGTTTTGGAAACAGGGTACATAAACTTTGAACTCAGTTTTGAAGGCTTTAGAGGCCCTGGATGAGGTCAAGTTTTCGGACAAATGAAGCTTGCTTAATTCAAGTGTTGTAGAGCTCCTTGTGCCCTTTTCGAAATGGGGTTATAATAGTCAATCGGGTCAACTGGTGATGACTTATGGTCTTCGGAAGTTGGGTCACCTGAAATGGCAGAAAATAATTTTCTTTCAAAATTTTTGTTTGGGTTTCAAAAGTTATTTTGAGCCGACTTTGATGTAATAAATTGTAACATAAAATAATTCTAAGTTTGGTCGGCCCTTTGGGCTAAATTTTTGGAACCTTCTCGGGCGGTGGAAATTGCCTATATAAAGAAGGCCCGTAGTGTTGTCTTAGACAGTTCTAGGTAGTTCAGAGTAGTTCTAGGTAGTAGATCTAAGTTTTGATTTGAGGCTTTGGCCTACTAAATATTGTAAAGGAAAATGCCCATGTGGCTTTGCATGTAAGAGTTTTGAAATTTGAAATTCCACATTTATGGAGATAATAAGAAGCTCATTTTCTGTCTCGCAAATTGATGTTGTTTCTTTGTTTCTATATGTGTTTGTGGTATTAAGGGGAGCACCCTTCATCATGAACATCCTCTGTAAAATCCTCAACAAGTGCACTTGGTGGCTCGATGAATGGAACTGGAGGGTTAGGTAGTGCTAAAGAAGAATCCTGCTAAAGAGAAAAGACCTCAATAGGATGTGGTGTGTCAGTCATAGCAGTGATCTTAGGAACAATACAAAAGTTCAAGTGACCTGACTGCACCACATGATGCTCTTGTGAAAGAGGAGAGTTGTGCTCTGATAATGGAGATGGTGGACCAAAGTGTGAGAAGGTATAGAGACGGGTGGAATGATCAACTATCCCTTTAGCAACAATGCCTCATGTTGTACTATCTCGAATGAAGACTAAATTTGTAGTGAACTCAACTATCTTCCCTGATCCACTATGTGCAATCTAATAAATTGAGAGAAGGTTTACAAATAGAGATGGAACATACAATACATCATTGAATGTGCCATCCTAAATGCCTACTGAACTTTTCCCACAGACTGTCAGGACAATGTTATTCCCCATGAGAACATGAGGAATGGGAGAAGCCTCAACAATAGAGAAGACCCCTTGAGAAGATGCCATATGGTGAGAAGAACCTAAATCTAGTATCCAAGGGACCTATGAAGGGGATACAATGGATGCCCATAATGCATGACCCTATCCAAATGTTGAAGATGTGGAAGAAGACTGAAAGGAAGACCCCTGTGAGGTAGAAGAGGATGGAGAGGAAATAGTTCTCTTCTGAAGAAGAGCTTGCAAATCTACAATTTGTTTCTCATAACCATCCAATATCTTCTGAAAATAATGTGACTCATCATGAGGTCCCTTCTAACAATAGGAACATGTAGGTCTCTCAGTCTTCTATTTCTTAGAACAAGATGGTGGTTTAGTAGAGTGCTGAGAAGAGGAATCTGATATCTGCTTTGACTTCTACTTCTACTTTTCTTTCGATGGTTGGGCAACCAATGCTTGGTTCTTTGATCCTGTTAGAGAGTCCAACTAAGTAAGCTTGGCCTACTCTCTAGTCAAACAATAATAGAACACCTCAAAAGTGGGCATGGTGAATGTAGGTCCCAAAGCGTCCATGGTAGAATGAAAGGTAGAAGAGAAGATCTAAAAGTTTCCCTGAAGCTTAGACATAATCAGATAAATGCACTCTTTATTAGTCTTTCACTTTCCACATCCATGTAACAAAGATCTCTGATGTTTGAACTTCATAAGAAAGTTCTTAATAGAGGGAAAAGAATCAGGTACAAGAGAGGTAAGCTCTATCTCAATCTTAAATTCTCTAAACTCATTAATGGTACCGAATAATGTGTCAAATTTAAACCACGTCTGTAGAGGGGTAGTGCACCCATCAAGATGAAACTGCAAGTTATCTAATACTTGTAAAGAAATCAACCCCATAGCCTCATCCATCTTGTTTCGCTACTGCATGATCTCAAAGGGCCTTTGTAATACTCACTGCACTGTATCTAGACAAGACTAGAGCCCTTTTGAATGGAGAAGTTGTGTCATTAGGGTTTTCTATATGTGATAATTATGTGGGGTCAGAAGTTCTAGACAAGAAGAGGTCTCAACCATATTTTTTAGAAGGGGTTTTTGCTTTGATAAATATCTGGTTTAACTGATAGAAATGAGAAAATAACACCCCCCCCACAATTCAAATATCGAATCCCTAAGCCTAGAATGATATGCTTTATCAAGAGAAGAGCAAAAAATCTTCAAATCTAAATCTTGTGTACCTTGAAATTTTTTTGATGAAAATACGTAGAAATCTGGATGGTGCTCGAGAAGATCTTTTTGGCACTTCTTCCAAATTGAAAAATGCAGCTAATTTGAGCAAATTAGCCCCCTGGAATGCAAGAAGGAGAATTTGGCTTTGACAGAAAAAAAAATGAGATCTAGATGACAAAAAAAAACACTAGATTAACCCCCATGAGAGCGTCAGGCTCAAAACCATCTTTTTGGCGATATCTCATTTGCCCGATTTCGACACCATATGCTCAAGTTATGAGCAAAATACCAACTAGTGCGCTAGACAGCCCAAAAATGGTGTAAATGAGGATGATGCATGCTGATGTCATCAAATGAAGGGCTTAAATTTGATGGCCAAATGGTTGTCACCACCCAAAAACAAAAAAAACAAAAAAAAAATTCAAAATCGCATGCGCGCCTTAGGATCCGTTTCAAACTTTTCAAAATTTTGCCTCGATTTGCATGCGAATTTTTTTGTCTTGATTTGTGTGCTAGACAGGAAAAATTTTACCTTATTTTGCATGTCAATTCGTACAAATTTTGTCTCAGGAACCGTGCTGATCCGTACAATTTCTGCCTTGTGAAGTGTGTCAAGCTTATGGTACCAAAAAAAACCCCCAAAATGCAAAGTTGTCCAAATTGGATGTGCCTTATATTGAAATAGGGGTTTTGGGGCACTACGAGCTCAACAGTGAGGTCTTTTTGAGCTCAAAGTGCACCAAAATTTAGGGACCCCCTGATTTCAATAAAAAATAACCAAAAAAGCCCTAATCTTAAATAGATGAATTTTTAATCTCTAAATCCTTCAAACGTGAACAAGTTGTAGTAGATTAGGCTCTAATACCATGTAGGGTTTAAGCAATACAAATCCACAAAACCCAAAGATCACCTGCATACAAAAACCTCTTACAAGGAAGTAGAGACAAGAAGAGGGCAAGGGTTTGACTCAAAAATATGAATAAGAAAATATCCTCAAATTAATTAATGAATTGAATGTGCAATGGATCATCCTAATAAAGGAGATCAAAAGCCTTAAAATGAAAACCCTAGTGCATGATGTAATAATTAGTTAAATT
The DNA here is from genome assembly GCA_027943335.1 of Chamaecyparis obtusa. Lineage (NCBI taxonomy): Eukaryota > Viridiplantae > Streptophyta > Pinopsida > Cupressales > Cupressaceae > Chamaecyparis > Chamaecyparis obtusa. The sequence goes on along the minus strand of BSBK01004949.1, from coordinate 17,859 downwards.
ATTACAAGACTAAAGCATGCAAGTTTATATTTAAAACAACTAGTGCATAAGTTTAAATCAACTAGTGCATGTGTGTTTAAATATAAACAACTAAAAATAAAAGTGTTGACATCTTAAGAAGGGACAAAAGTTAATTAATATAATTAATACTTTACTCTAACAAGTTCATTTGTATTACATTAGTTTATGAGCTTTACTACTACTAGTCCTACTTATAAAATTCCGGTTAGAAGAAGTCGTAGACTCATGGGTGCCTTTGATCCTGAATCTTCCTCTCCTTTCCTTAGGATCCTAGATGATAGTTTGATTCTTCATGATTTCAATCCTACTATGGAGAAAAACTCTTCTCACTCATCTCATGATGAGGATGACTCTTTAAGAGTTCCTCCCAAACAAGTTCAAAAACTTTCAACTGAACTTGATAAAATCGGTAATTGGCTTATTCAAGAGAACTATAATCAAGATTCTATTCAAACTATAGATGCTCTTAAGAAAGTTCTCTGTGATAGTCATCAAGGTGTTAACCTCTTGCATGGTATTACTCACCTCATGCATTCAAATGTTAAACCTTTAGCTCAAGAAGCTCAAGATTTAGGGTTAATTCCTCCTATCATTATTATTGAACCTCCATCCAATCCTTTACCTAGTATTCCTACCTATAATCCTTTGGTGACTGTGATGGTTCCCTCTATTCCTATGAGTGTTCCTCCTATCTCCCTCCTACATCATAACCTTCCTATCATAATGTTCCTTTTAATTATTTCAATCCACTTCCAACTGTAGTTCCTAGTGTTCCTCCACTTGTGTCTTCTATTCTTGTAGCTTCTTACACTTTACCTAGTGTGTCTAATGTTTCTCTTCCTCCTATTTCCTCTAATGATTCAATAATCATCAGTTTGGCTCAAACTGTGTCATCCTTACAACAACAACTTGCTACTTTAACTCAAAACAAGTTTAGTATTCCTACACGTGACATGGGAAGTCCCTTGTCCAAAAACATTATTCGTACTCCTATTCCTCATCAAGGTGATATGCCTCATCTTGAGAATTATAATGGAAAAGGAGATCACGTTCATCATGTTAAAACATTCCAAATCCTTTGTAGTAATTACGCTCATGACCATAGGATTTTAGCCAAACTGTTTGTTAGAACCTTTCATGACAAGGCCTTACAATGGTATTGTTCCTTGCCTCCTTATTCTATTGATTCCTTTCCACAACTTGCTAATACCTTTATTCAACAATTTCAAAACAACATTGGCCTGCAAGTATCTTTGATTGATTTGATGCATTGTAAACAAAGTGCTAAAGAAAAATTAACTGAATTTATTGGTAGATTTAAGCATTTGCATGCTCAGATTTCCTATATTGTTCCTGGTATTGATATTCAACGTATATTTATTTCAAATTTGCAAAAGGATATTAGAGATAAGATTTTGCTTACTGAATTTACCTCTTTTCAACAACTTTGTGCAACATTTCACCATTATCAATTACAAGTGAGTCAATTTGAGAGAAACACTCCAATGGCTCTTGTTCCAATTGATAAGAGTGATGCTGCTCCTAATCCAAACAAATTTAAAAAATTCAACAACTATGTCAAGATAAACAAACAAGTGAATACATTTGCTGATCAAGTTGTTGTTGCATCTCACAATGCCACTTCTGCATCCACTACTTTTCGATTAAATCATACGTTTACTCCACTTTCTAAATCTTTACATGCTATTATAAAAGGATTTTGACTATTACAATGGTTAGAAAGTAGTAGCAGTATTGATCTGAAAAAAATGTACAACTCACTTTGCAAATATCAGATTCGATTTCGTACACTAATGCTACTTTACTGACTTTAAAAATTTTCCATTTCCATCTCTGATATGCTTGGAACTTTTCTTCAAGCAACTACCACACTTCTCCTTCAGCCTTTTCCGCTTATATAGTTAATAAAACTTACTGATCTTCCAGCATCCTCTTTTCACCCATACATACACATCTAATCTTAGGTTCCCTTAATACTTTCCTCAATTAGGTTAACTCATCTTTTGCCGCTCAATCTCCTTCGTAAATCATAGGGTTAGGTCAGATTTAGTGAATCTACCTGCTTTATGTTCTTCAGCTCATTTTCTAGAATCTTCTCAAATATCTTAAAGATTTACAATAAAATGTTTTTTAGTGCATTCAATGCTTTCAAATAGTCAATAAATAAAGTCAACATGTTTTACATAATCCAAGAATTCAACAATGTTGGCCCCAAATCTAAATTCTCTTCAAATATAGAAATGTTGATGCTCGGTCAATACTGTGATCAACTACTCGATCTTCATGTATAAAGCTCGGTCATTACTAAAAATATTTCCTTGGCTTATACTATCTTCCTCAGCAATTAACTGATGGTTGGTCGACACTAGAATTTTTCTCAGCATATACTGACTCAGTTGACACTAACATCACTCAGCTTAAACATGATTTCTCTATTTTTGCTTGGTCAAGCCTACCAGTCTAGTCTTCAATCTTACTAAGATAAATAATACATTGTCTCATCATTGTACAACATAGTCAAGTACACTTTGTAGTATCAAGATAAATCAACCTTTCCTTAGGTGCTATTATTACCAACCTTGCTCCAATCCTTCACAAAAATACAATAGATATAGTACTTTCTTAAGTAGCAACAGTCTTACTAGTTAAGGTTTGACATCAATGATAATACAACAATTGTTTCAATTGTAGTTTCTATATGTGTGAAAATTGTAACTGATCTATAGACACAACACTTCAGTAAAACATTAGAGGTTAGCTATAATTGAAATTGTGCAAAATTGAAAACTATCTAACCAAGCGATTTACTGCCTTCTAATAGGTGCGAGATTAATGTTCTCAGATTGTAATCGAGATCAGTGACCTAGATGACACCTAAATGAAGGATTTGAATGCAATTGATCTAGATATGAGATTGAATGCAATTAATCTATATTTTTGGTATTTTCTATGCAATAATAATTGTGAAAATTGATATGAAATCTATGCTAATATGGAAATTGATATGCAATGCTAATCTAGAAATGATATGCAATATGAATCTAAATGAATGCAAAAATAAGATTGATCTCACAAAGATGTCGATTTGCAAGAGCTTTGATTCTTCAATTCCAATTCTCCAGCGTGATTGTGCAAAATATGAGATGAGATATGAAGAGCTGAAGCCTTTAATTTATAGAAATCCAGGGCTTTGGAGGTGCATGGGAAAAGCCATAAATCACTCAAATTAACTCATCTTGATTTTTGAGTTATCTGATCATGAAAGATAGTTAATTCTCAAAATCATGCAAAAACATGCAAAAATAGCTTTTTAACTCAAATTAGAGTTTAGATCAGCTTTTTGAACTCCAAAAGGATGTTGAGTTCCAAAAAGTTAATAACTTGCATTGATTTTCTGATTTGGAGTTTAACTGTTTCTTTTGAATATGCATAATAATTAAGAATTAAATAAATAAATAAAGTGATTTATCCTCAACTCAACTGATTTTTGAAATAAAATAATTAATTTATGGGTTAATTAACTATTTTACCAAACTTTTATTAAAAATTATATTATTAAATAATGACAACATGCTTTAATTAATTAAATAAGAATTTAATCAATTAAAGATAGGAATTTTGATTTATTGTCAAAATTAAATAATACAATTAATAATAGATAGAATTAAATTTAATTAAACAATTAAGTGGCAAGATATTAAATCTAATTAATTAAATATGAAAATATTCAATTAATCAAACTTAGGATAAATGTGATTTATTGCCAAATAATCATTAAATTAAAGATAATTAGGAATATTGCTAGGAATATTCTCTGATGCAAAATTTAAGATAATCAATTATGATTCGATGATGTTTAGATGTGCCTTAGGTTAGGACTTTGATGTCGATTTTGTTCGATTTGTCGATGTAGGAGGTTAATGAACTTATAGCCCATTTTTGGGGTATTACAGTTTCCAACAATCTCCCTCTTTGGCATTGATGGCAACACCATATGATATCACCTGAATAACACATGGATTACCAACCAATCCAAAAACTTATCCTTCCATCAGAAAAAAAATTGTAATATCCTTAGTTTCATTCTTATTCAGAATCTATAAGCCTCACTTCTATGATTGTCAGAAGTATTCAAATCTCCCTCTATACTAATCCTTCATTTCAGTTCATCATCTCCTTTTCAGTGTCATGTGTTATTATATCATCTCAATTCATCTCCCTCTTTGACAAAAATGCCAAAGTAGCAACTAAAACATACATCCATCAAATGTAAATATTATCTGTGCAGCTCATTTTTTCTCCCTCTGTCATCTTGCTTATGACTGATTCCTTATCTTTGCTCTTCTTCATAACTCTAGGCTAGTCCTAAAGTGTGACAATCTTCTACATCAATTTGTCAAATATTCTGCTATAGCACATTTGATGCAGTGCTCCTAGCTTGACTAGGCAGCCTCAGTTAGGGGAAGGACCCCTAATTGACTTCTCAAACTGTACTCATGTGCTTCTCTCGGTAAAGCTTTAGTGAATATGTCTACTAATTGTTCCTTTGTATTTACATATTCCATTCAGACTTGTTTATGTTGTACCAATTCTCTCAAGTAGTGATACTTGATTGCTATGTGCTTAGTCTTAGTATGCATCACTGGATTCTTAGAAATATTGATAGCACTTGTGTTGTCATAGAAAATAACAACAAGTTCAGTGATTTCTTCTTTCATACCTACCAACAATTGTTTTATCCATACCAAATTTGAACAGTTTACTGGAGCAGCAACATACTTGGTCTTGGTAGTAGATTGGGAAATGCAATTTTGTTTCTTGCTTGTCTAGGAGACTAATATTTGTCCAAGAAAGAAAGCTCCACCACTAGTACTCTTTCTGTCATCTACATATCCTACCCAATCAGCATCTGTATATACTCTTAGCTCAAATTTGTCATCCTTCTTGTAATATAGCCCATAATTAGTAGTTCCTTTCAAATATCTCATAATTCTTTTCACAACCATTATGTGTGTTTCCTTAGGATTAGAAGAGAATCTTGCCACAATCCCAATAGCTAGTGCAATATCTAGTCTACTATGTACAGCATAACTTTACAATTTTCCAATCATGGATCTGTACAAAGTCTGGTTCACTTCTACAGCATCATCATTCTTAGATAACTTTTGTCCAGTAACCATAGGAGTACTCACTGGTCTAGAATCTGCCATCCCAAAAGTTTTTAGTATCTCATTAACATACTTAAACCGTGTAATGAAAATTCCTTTCTTCATCTGATATACTTGTAAACCAACAAAGAATTTGATCTCACCAAACATGCTCATTTCAAATTCAGTTTTCATTTCATTTGAAAATCTTTTACACAAAGCATCTTCTCCACCAAAAATAATATCATCCACAAAAATTTTTGCCAACAGGATACCTTTACCTTCTTCATCTTTCATGTACAGATTGTGTGTGTCGTTTGTTCTTGAAAATCCAATCTGTATCAAGTAGTTATGCAACCTCTCATACCATGCTTTGGGAGCTTGTTTCAATCCATATAATGCTTTGTTTAGTTTGCATACCATGTGTCTTCTATTTGGATCAATAAAACTTTTGGCTGTTCTATGTAAAATTCTTCTTCTAGTATACCATTTAAAAATGTAGACTTGACATCCATTTGATATACCTTGAAATATTTATAAGCAGCATATGCAAGCAGAGTTCTTAGTCCTTCCAATCTATCTACGGGGGAAAATGTCTCCCCATAATCTATTCCTTCTTCTTGTGCATAGCCTTTGCATACCAGCCTAGCTTTGTTCCTAGTTATTTCACCATTTTCATTCATCTTATTCTGAAACACACTTTGTTCCTACAACATTTTTGTTTTTAGGTCTCAGCACCATAGTCCAAGTATCATTCTTCTCTATATGGTCAATCTCTTCATTCATTGATTGTATCCAATCTTCATTTTCTAATGCCTCTCTAGTTGACTTGGGTTCAAATTCACATAGTAAACATGTTGGATCCTTTGTCTTACTTCTGGTCTGAATTCCAATATTTTTGTCTCCAATTATCTATTCAAGCTTGTGATGTCTTCTTACATATTTTGCCAAAACTGGTTCAGCTCTTCTCTCCTCTATTTCATTAGGTTCCTCAACAAGATTGTTAGATTCAACTTTTGAATGCTCAGTAACCTCTTCTTGATACTTAGCAGCATTGTCTTGTCACTTGGCATGTTCTTGTTCTCTCTCAACACTATTTTCCTAATGCTCGATAATGTCTTCCTGTCACTCAGCATTGCTTACCCGAGACTTGGCATCAAGTGCAAGTCTGTTACTTGCCTCTTCTTCTTCTTCAATATACATAAAAGATCTATAATCTTGTGGTTCTCTTTTGTTGTCAGCTTCATTTCTTTCTGCATACTCATCAACTTTAACATTCACACTTTCCACAATTTTGTTAGTGTTAGAGTTCAAACACTTATAAGCTTTAACTTTTGTGGAATACCCTAAGAATATACCTTCATCACTTTTAGCATCAAATTTTCCATTCCTAGTGTCTTTTAATATATAGGACTTGCTTCCAAAGATTCTAAAGTATTTAACACTTGGTGCATGTCCATGCCATAATTCATAAGGTGTTAGATTTGTACCTTTCCTGATCTATACATGGTTAAGAGTGTAGACAATAGTACTTATAGCTTCTTTCCAGTATTTCTATACCACATTCTTTTCAATCAATAATGTCCTTGCACAATTCAAGATAGATCTATTTCTTCTCTCTGCTATACCATTATGTGAAGGTGTTCTAGGTGCAAACATCTATCTTTTAATTCCTCTTTCATTGCAAAATAGATTGAATTCATTTGATGTAAATTATCCACCTTAGTTAGATCTAAGACATTTCAGGTTCTGACCTGTCCCCTTCTCAACCTTAGCCAAATACCACTTAAAGAATTGAAAAGCTTCAAATTTTTCCTTTAGAAACATTTCATGCATCATCCTGGTATGATCATCAACAAACAAGATAAAATATCTAGCACCACAGTAACTTTGTACACCCATAGGTCCACAAAGGTCAGTATGAACCAAATCTAAAATGTTTTCAGAAGTAAAGGATTTTCTCTTAAAACTTGACTTTGTCATTTTTCCTAACTGACATTTCTTGCACATTACATTCTCAAGTTTCTTCAATCTAGGTAGACCTCTTACTTTCTTCTTCTTACTTATCTCTACCAGATTATCAAAGTTAACATGACATAGCCTCTTATGCCATAACCAAATGTCATCAAGTTGTGCAACCATACATGTTTCTTTAGATAGGTCAAGATAGAACAAATTACCTCTAGTATGTTCTCCACTTCCAATTAGTTCACCAGTAGCATCAAATATTTTAGCTTTCTTGTGATGAAATTTGACTTGGTAACTAGTTCTATTGAGCTGAGCAACACTTATCAGATTATAATTAAGACCTTCAACCCAATATGTATTTTCACAATATATCTTATCAGTCAATTTAATCAAACATTTTCCTCTAACAGGATATGGTGCATCATTACCAAATGTTACACTTTTACCTCTATAATGATGTAAGGTCTCAAAATTACTCTTGTCACTAGTCATGTGATGTGAACAACCACTGTCAATAATCCATTTGTCATTCTTGTTCACATAGGAAATCAATGCAGTTTTCTCATCCTCATCAGATTCATCTTTCATTGCAACATAGACTACCTCAATTTCAAAGTCATCACTATCAGTGTCAGTTTCTTCTTCAGCAATGTAAAAAGATTTCTTACCTTTTCTTTTGTAGTCTTTGGACCCTTGGTAGCTTATGTCATCTCTTATGTCTTTGTGTTTTCTTTTTCTTTCATCATCTTTATCCTTCCTATCAGGACATCTAGCAGCTATATGACCAACTTTATTACATGCAAAACATATAATAGGGAGTTTACCTTTATACTTTCCTTTTCCCCTTCTCATTCTTCTAGCCATAAGAGCTTCTAGATCCTCAAGTTCTTCATCAGAAGTGTCACGGTCACTTTCACTTTCACTTTCAATTTCACTGATGCATCTTTCCTTTTATTTCTTTGGCTTGTTCAGAACTAATTATGACTTGAAAGAAGATTCAACATTACCAATACTACCAACAGTGAAATTATCATAGTTAGAGAGTTCAAAAGTAGTAGGCTTGCCAACCAAACTTTCCAAAGTAAGCACATTTGTAGAGTTACATCTAGATTCCTGAATAGCTAAGATCTTAATAGCATATATAGGACATAGAGTTCTTAGTACTTTTCAAATTATAGTTTCATCATCAATAATCCCATTTTCTCCTCTAATAGCATTCACAACTTCTTTTATTCTACCAAAATATTATCCAATGTTCTCACCTTCTTGCATTCTCATTTCATCAAACTTACCTCTGAGACTCTCAGCCTTAGCTTTCAGTACATTTAAGTCACCACCATAGATCCTTGCAAGAGTGTCCCACATCTTCTTAGCACTTGTACAATCCTTAATGTCTTCAAATGCTGGATAGCTTAGGGCAGATGCAATTTCTAGCATTGCCTAATTATGTTCTTGCTTAGCTCTCATTTCCTTGGCAGTCAAAGGTGTGACAGGTGAGACATAGTCATTCTCAATGTAGTACTTTGTAGAATCACCAATACCAGCCAGATGTAGCTTCATCAAGCTTTGCCATGCAGGGAAGTTTTCCTTATTCAACTTTGGTACCTCCTTCTTAGACATCCTGATCATTTGCTTCAAGTCCCTTTAAACTTGATTTATGTAAACACCAATAATAAGCAACACTGCTCTGATACCAATTGTTAATATGATTTAGAACAACAGAGAGGGGGGTGAATCAGTTGTTCTCAGGTCCTGATGTATAAGACAAACTTAAAAAAAGATTTACTTTAAATCAGATCTAACAACCAAAACCAACTCAGTCATCACTGATTCAATAATAGAAACATATAAAATTGCAATCTACTATCCAACTATATCTAACTTGCAAAACATAGAAATTTTCAAACCAAAACATTCACACAAGCATTGACACTAGGATTTATAGCGGAAACCCAATATGGGAAAAACCACTTAGTAACATGCTACTATTATTTTCACTTTTCTGAAGTGAGCTCGGTTAAGAGCCAACCCTGTCAAAGGTTACAATACACACTGTTAGGTGTGACCTGATTAAAGGATTTCAATCACCCTATTAAAAGTGAGCCCTATTATAGGACTTACATACATTCCATTAGAATGCAACCTTGTTCAAATGATTTAACATATGACTGTTAGGTCAACCTCTGTTAAAAGGATTTTGACTGTTACAATGGTTAGAAAGTAGCAGCAGTATTGATCTGAAAAACATACAACTCACTTTGCAAATATCATATTCAATTCCGTACACTAATGTTGGTTTACTAACTTTGAAACTTTTCCATTTCCATCTCTTATCTACTCAGAACTTTTCTTTAAGCAACCACCACACTTCTCCTTCAGCCTTTTCTACTTATATAGTCAATAAAACTTATTGATCTTCCAGCATCCTCTTTTCACCCATACATACACATCTAATCTTAAGTTCCCTTAATACTTTCCTCAATTGGGTTAACTCATATTTTGCTGCTCAATCTCCTTCATAAATCTTAGGGTTAGGTCAGATTCATTGAATCTACCCACTTTATGTTCTTCAGCTCCTTTTCTAGAATCTTCTCAAATCTCTTAAAGATTTACAATAAAACATTTTTTAGTGCATTCAATGCTTTCAAATAGTTAATAAATAAAGTCAACATGTTTTACATAATCAAGAATTCAAAAATGTTAGCCCCAAATCTGAATTCTCTTCAAATATAAAAATGTTGATGCTCGGTCAATACTGTGATCAACTACTCGGTCTTCATGTAGAAAGCTTAGTCATTACTAAAAATATTTCCTCATCTTATACTGTCTTCCTCAGCAATTAACTGATGTTCAGTTGACACTAGAATTTTTCTCGGCATATACTGACTCGGTCGACACTAACATCACTCAGCTTAAACATGATTTCTCCATTTTGTCTCGGTCAAGCCTACTAGTTTACTCTTCAATCTTACTAAGATAAACAATACATTGTCTCATCATTGTACAACATAGTCAAGTACACTTTGTAGTATCAAGATAACTCAACTTTTCCTTAGGTGCTATTATTACCAACCTTGCCCCAATCCTTCACAACAATACAATAGATATAGTACTTTCCTAAGAAGAAACAGTCTTACCAGTTAAGGTTTGACATCAATGACAATACAACAATTATTTCAATTGTAGTTTCCAACAATTTTTAAACACTTGTTTGTTCCATTTCTTGATAAGAACTTTTACATACTTCAATTTCATAGAAAAATGATGCATTTTAGTACAATCAACATGATGGGAATTAACCCACCACTGATGGAGAAGGAGAATAAAATGAGGTTGATGAAGCCACATTCTTTCAAATTTAAAGAAAGGTTCACGGCTGAAACCCTTGTCTGGAGTTCCCACAACAATATTCAGGGTGATTGGGAAATGGTCAGAACCTGGTAAAGGCATTATTTCAGAGGAGTTATCTAGATTAGAGAGCTTCCAATCTTGGGTTGGAAGGAATCTATCAAGTTTGACTACAATTTGTTCAAAGTTATCTCTCTTATTGGTCCAAGTGAACGCACCCTTAACAGGGACAACATCTATGAGCTTATTGTCCTCTACAAATCCTGAGAAATATTTTATAGTTCTCAAAGGGGGGTATATACCATCATTATTTTCTAAAGCTTTAATAATTTCATTAAAATATCCTGCTAGAATTACCAATTGATCTCTTTGTGATTGGATAACAAGAGTGAGAGAAGACCATAATCTCTCCTTCTCCTTAGTGGTAGTTGGGTTATAAATATTGATCAGTAAGAAAGTAAGTTGAGGACCAATAAATTTTAGAAGCTTCCAATTATCATCCTACTAGATAAGATGACCTTGAACTGATTTGGGATGCCATAAAACCTCGAGCCCCCTGAGGCACCAACACCAAGTCTATACACAAAAGCCCAATGTGACCATTTGCCAATAGTATTCTCAAAGGTCTCTTGAGCTAATTTAGTTTCTTGGAGAATCATAATATTAGTGTGATTTTCAAAGGCATTAATGCCTCTGACATTCCATGAAGTGATCTTCATTGCAGAAAAGGAGAAGACCTTATTCTCCTTGTCTCTCTCTTAGTGGGGTGAATTTACCATCAAGAGTTGATTGGGTTCCTACAGTAATTTCCTCCTTCATTTTTGACCCTTTAGGCTTCCGACCCCTAGGTTTTGGTGTCTTCTTCACTTGGGGAACTTAAAAGGAAGTTTCATCTAGAGATAATACTATTGTATGATCATATGACCCTATAGTTGTTCATTGTTGATAGTCATTGTAGTCGCAGACTTCTTCCCCAATTCCACCCTCATTCTACAGTTGATTGAGTTCTCCCATGTCTTCTATTAAGTAACTCTGCCAAAGTTTCATGGTACAAGTGTCCAACCGCTCAACCTCTACTAAATGTACCTCTGATAAAACCATACTATCCTTTTCCAACTAGAGTGGGGAATTATTTCCATATGTTTCCTCTACAACAGTCAGGTCCATATTCTGAGTAAAAGGGTGGTTGTATACATTAGAGGATACGACCAAGGCTTAGTCATTGTTTAGAGCCCTTAGGGATGAGTGAGTATCCAAAATATCACCTAAGGTATTTAGGTTGTTCATACCTCTAATATACTCCAAATCAAATAACCCTTCCTCCTCTACAATCTCATAGATTATTTTGGAGGGCAATTCTAGGATCATCTGGTTTGCTATTTTCTAAGGCTTAAGAGCATCCATCACATCTTTATGTAACATAATGTGCAAACTAGGAACCTTAATTGGGGATTACTGAAACATGAGATGATGAACAATATTCTTAATATGCACATTTGGGTAGTCATATTGGACATCTTCTATTAAACCAACCTTTGTTGGGAGATTTTGAGAGAAGGAGCCATCTTGACACATAGACATAAATTTGAACATGCTATGAAGCATAAAGAAAAACTTGGCATACATTAATTGGCATTGTTGAATAATCTCCCAACCTACCCACAAACTATGGCCCCAATAATTGCAATTATATAGAGGTTGAATTTTTGTAGATACTTCATTCCCATGAGATTTACTCTCGTGTGAGCATGCTTTGGAGTTTGAACTATGCATATCATCCCTACATTCTTTGGAATGAAATATAGCAACAAAGAAATTTGACCCCTACCCAAGCATGAAAATATCCTTCAAAACTGACCCAAGATTCAAAAACCCAAGACTTAATGTGTGAGAATAATAAAGAGGAGGTGAAGAACCTACCAATGATAGTTGTTTTCCAAAGATAGCCAATGTGATCTTGCAGCATCTATATAGGGATAGTGACAGATGCATTTTTTTGGGGCATGATTTCCTCACTTCTCTTGTGGGTAGCTCATTCTACATATCCCTTTTGTGAAGTCTTTTTTCTTATGCCAAACTTTGATGCCTAACTTTGGATTGAAGGGGGCTCTATTCTATAAACCCCCTTCAAAACCTACTTTACCAACCTCAATCTGCATAGATTTCACAATGGATGCATCGTGACTGGGATTCACCTGAGATTGTTGTATTTGAACTGGGGACCCAAGAGGAGTACCTTCACAAATGTCAAAGATCAACTACTTCCACTATATTTTATTCAATCTTGTAGTCAAAGATTTACCATATTGTTTCAACTTACTCTTGGGGGGCTCAAATTTTTCCTATCCATTTTTAAATTTGAATTTGTTTTGAGTTCTCCTAATTGTTGGGTCTGATTGCACCTTGGGTTGAATATTTTTTGTGTACAAAAGTAGAAGCACTGGATGTTGACTCTGAAGGCTGAGTTGAGGTGATGTTGCCTTGCATATTGTTAATTCCTCTAGGTTAGCCTTGGTTGGTGTAGACTGACGCATGTGAAACCTTGGATAAACAAAAAAGGGCTTCATGGGTTGAACGGTTCCTTTCCCCCTAAAAATATTATGCAGACCATTATGGTCCTCCAGTTTAGGATCCTTACGATAGTTAGGGGGCAATTTCTTTTCCATAAATGCACAACTCTAAAATTTGAATTGTCCCTATAGATCTCACATACCGCATGTTGCCTTCAGAGCTAGATCCTTATGGCATTTGAAGGATAGGGGCTCTTCTGAGAATTCACCATAGTGAAATTTTTTTTTTCCCTTGTTGACCCTAAGCCCCTCTTGCAGGTTGGACAATAGGAGGCTTATGAAAAAAAATTTAACAGATCAGTCTCTTATGATGTATGCTCAGGTCTTGAGTTGTTTCTCCTACCGTGATTCTAACCTCGCTTTCATCCCTGACTATCAAACTTGTCATGCCAGGCCAGACCCCCATTAATGCCTACTCTCTCACCTACTCTTGCCATTTTTGGGACCTAGGTAAATTACATAAATTTCATTATTATATGATTGACATCTATGTTTATGATTCGACGTATTTTTATTTACTCTTCTCCTAGACATGTGGATGATTTTTGTGTTTATCCTTGACATCTAGATACATCTTATTTATGGGATATTTATATTTGACATGATAGATTTATCTAGATTGTTAGATACATGTGTTTATGATTTGACTTATATTTATATACTTTGCACCTAGACATCTCAATTTTTAGATACATGTTGTAAGACCCTACCCTGATCTGACATAGCATTACTTTTATTTTATGATGGACATATAGTATTTGATACTCTATTTTGATGCATTATGAATGATTACTTTGCATGACAAGGATTGGATCAAATTTTATTATGATACATTTTTCTTATCTTATTTTTTGCATTCTTGTTGAGTGTATATTTTGACTGATTAGACATAGATTTCCTATTAGTGGATTTGATGGACTTTATATTAGGATTGATTTAGTACTTATGATTTATTTGTTGGGTACTTTAAGCTATGTTATGATGGTGCATTATGATCTATTGATTTAGATGGTTATTATGATGCAATTGAATTATAGACTTCATGGTTAAACCATATTGACATGTGAAATTACATGATGATTTGATTCTTCATATGCTTTTGTGGGTAAATGTGTCTCATGAAGAAATTTTATTACAAATATTATTTTGATTAATGGTGAATATAAGTGTGAAGGATATATATCCTTAATTATTGTCAATTATTTATATTATTTTATGTATGGTTTTCTTGGACTAGTGATATTTGGATTTAGTTGTGTAGGAAATTTTGACCATAGAAAATAAGTCACAGAACCAAGGTTAGACCATTGTGAAATTAGTGAAAGCCAAGGTTGTGTATAATGAAGTGACATAATCTCATTGTTATGTATTTTATTTCATAACCATGATGTTGTATGTTGTATATAATAATAAATTGTAAATATGTGATCATCCTAATGGTCTTGTCCGTGTGTATATGTGATGTGTAATTTTTTAGTGTCCCTTGATACTCGTAATATGTGTTGTGTTGGCATGACAAGACCTTGTGAGTAGGATGGGGTGTGACATTTACCTTGAGGTCAACTTGTAGTGTTTCCCATGTAGACCCCTTGGTTAGGAATCCATAAATTGGGTCAAATCTTGTTAAGCTCGTAGTAAACTTCAAGGGGGTTTCTAGAGGGTTAAATGAGCACCTAGGGTGTAGTTTGGGTCAATTTTAACTACCACAGTTGGTATACTATGGGTTGGGGGTTATATTTTAGTCAAAACAGATCCCATAACTCTTTTATGACCCATGTAAAATGCCTCTCAAATCAAGTAGAACATTTAGGGTGTAGGAAAAGAGGACAAGCCCATCCCTGTTTCGCCATTTTTGGTCTCCATCTCATTTATGAGGGGAGACAAGAATGAAGAAATGAAATTTCTTGAGACATACCCTCTTTGTGATAGTTGTTTGGGAGGTTGGTTGGAATCCCTTTAGAGGGGATTTTGGAGAACTTTTGGTTGATCACCCACTCTCTATCTTTAGAGACTGCTAGAGTTAGTGAGGACCTTGGAGAAAGGACTTAGACAAAAACGAAAGTTCTTCAAACTTCATTTCCATAAGCTTAGACTTAGGTTGGTGGAAGAACTCCTTATCTTGTTTGTTCTTACATATTGAAAATGAATGAAAGTGGATGAATTATAGTGTAAGCTTTATTAGTTTTGCAACGTAGTTTTCTAAGATGTTGTTCTTTGTTGTAATGTAAAGTTTTTTTCTTTTGAAATTATGTTAATGGGAGTCTCAAGGAACACTTACCCTTGG